>JARHVA010001173.1:2535000-2565000 GCA_037957365.1 Torreya grandis | reverse complement strand
CTAAATAAACTATTAAAAATTTAGCCATCCATATAGGCATGAATTTCAAAACAAAACAACATTACTAGCCATGGGAATGAATTTGATCATCTCAATAAAGGCTAATACATTCTTTCATTTCCTTCCAAGCACACCCATTTTAGTTAAAATCTTGTGAAAGATATGCAACTTTAACAAATTTTGACCATATAGATCAAAAATTTGATAGAGAACCAAACATTAGATAGACAATCTTCTTATCAATAGGATAACATACTATAAAAAAATTTAAAATTTTATGACCATAGTTGCAAATTATAAAATCTCATCGAGATTTAGCTATATAATCCAACATAAAATAATGTCTTCACCAACACACATTATGACTTATGCATAATTTAATTAGCTTCATCACAGAATGATACCACAAGATAGTAACCTATTTTGAATGGTTACTTCCAAATCAAACAAATACCATTCAAGGGATAGTGCAACATCCCACAGTAGCCACACTGAATAATAGGAGAAGCCAACCTAGGCCTTACATGCTACCCAATGGTTTACCACATGTTCTTCCATTTTGTGAGTTCACATGATGGTTACAGGAATCATAATTACACCATCACACTACACTTACCTCATGGTAATAAAGAAAAATAAAAGAAAAGGGGTACCTAAAAACATAAAATTTGCCTGATCAGGACTTATAATGTTCATTTTGAATATAAAACTAGCATACTTTTCATTCATGCATAAATAATATAAAATATATATTCATACTAGAATATATGTATAATATGTATATCAAGGCATTACCTCAATCATAGCATGTCTACATGCACATGATAACATATGCATACATTTTAGTATGTACCTCCTTATTGATTTGCATAAACATCTATAATGTAGGACCAATTGGTGCTTCAAAAGGCTTACAAAATGAAATTCCACATAGGTTGTTTAACAATAACCTCAAAAAGGTAGCTAAAGTAACACTAAACCATAAATAGACCATTATGGAGGAGGTTCCCATGGCCAATATGTGGCTCTCATGGTTCACACTTTGAATGAAGTAGTGGCCACCTCATGCAAAGGGGTGGAGTGGATTTTTAACCTATGAGAGACTCTACTCACTATCACATACTTGGTTTAAACCATTATGTAAATAGTGTTTCTTTACCCTCAACCTCATACTTTCATTGATGTTCATAACTATAACATCGATGCATGATTACAAAATACATTATGATAATATACTTTGGTAGCCTAAATAAGAGACTTGGCTTCCAAAAATGGAGTTACAGAACACAAGTGATTAACTTCACAATATATAGTTTAACAACATGAAATATCACACATAACATGAAAAGAACACCAAGGCATCCTATTGTATAGTACAAAAAGTTCACACATTTTACGAGGTTAAGCACTTTCACCCCTTACAAGGTTCAAATAATATATAAACATAACAATGTTAATGAATGAAGGAGTTGTGCAAAATAAGTACACATTCACATATAGGTAACTATGTCAAGGTATTTTACACATTAAAATATTCAAACACACAAGTTTATGAAGCATGAAGGTCTATGAATTTCCATCGATTTGTTAGAAATATTGTCATTGATGTCAAATATCTAGCATTGGTGATAAAGGCCCCAAAGCATTTATTATCCAAAGGTGTTTTTAATGTTTATATTTTTACTATAATGTGTTGATATTTATTTAATATTAATGAATATATTTTTGGTTGCATAAAATTCAAAAGAGGTCCCATGGAGAAGTCAAAGAGTCACAGGGTAAAGATAAAAGAGGAATGGGATGCATTTTTCCCATGAAGAGTCACTTTAAGGAATTTTAAAGGTCATCAACATAAAGAGAAAAGGGAAAAGGATGCATTTTATCATTAAGGGTCACCATGTGAATTTTCAAATGCAAGGAGTTGAAGGGTCATGTAATTTTGGTGCCATTTTCCATGTGAATTGAAAGGTCATAAAGGGTGAATGCCAGAGGTCATTTGGAAAGCTATAAATAAAGGCTTGATAAGCCATTTGTAATATGCAATAGAGTGCATAGATTGTAATTATTTTATATATTAAAAGAGGAGAGAATAAGAAAGAGATATTGTAGAGTTCTATTATTTGTTGAGAAAGCAACATTGAGAGATAGTTGTGTTTTATACACAAGAGGGGTTGGTGCACCTATGGGTTGGTGATCTTATGGTTGGTGCTCACAAATAGTTACTTTGTTGGTGCTCGTTAAAGGGGCTGGTGCTCTTGAAAGTTGGTGATTACAAACTTTATAATTTGAGTTGGTACTCATTCATATACTTGAGATTGTTCTTCATGGTTTTTCCCACATTGGGTTTCCATGTAAAAATATGGTGTCTTTCTCTCTTTTGTGCTTCATGTTATTGCTTCAATTTTATTGCACATCTTGAATGTATGTTTAAGTGGTTAAAAAAATAAATTTGATTAAATAAAAGATATATGATATACTAATTTACCCCCCTCTTAGTATATCTCGTGCTTAAAAATTGGTATCAAAAAAATTTCCTTTGGAAAGAGTTTTACAGCTTGAAGGTAGATTGGGGAAAGCACTATGGTTGGATCACATGAAGGTTTTTCTACAAATAAGCACCTTTTTTTAATGGGAAAAATTATGATTTTTGGAGTATAAGTATGAGGACTTATTTTATGTCTCTTATATTTGACATTTGGCAAGCAGTTGTGGAGGAATACGAAGAGCCACAGACACTTATGACTACTTTGGTAGAAAAGAAGGCAAGTGAAAATAGTGCTAAAGATTTAAATGCTATTTTATGTGGTTTTTGTGGATCAGAATTTTTTAAAGTTATGGAATTAAAATATGCTCATGAGACTTGGGTAAAGCTTGAAAATATTTACAAAGGTGATGGAAAGGTTCAACAAGCTAAGCTATAGACTTTTAGAAGATAGTTTGAGAGTTTGAAAATGGAAGAGGAAGAAAATATAGTGAGTTATCTTTTATAGGTTGATCAAATAGTTAATCATATTGAAGTCCTTAGAAAAAAAAGTATAAGAATCAATGGTGGTACAAAAGGTTTTGAGATCTCTACTAATGAGATATGATGCAAAGGTTTTAGAAATTGAGGAGATGAAGGATCTAGCCAAGCTAAATATGGATGAACTACATGGTATTTTTATAGTATATGAGATGAAAATTGAATAAGAGAAATACTCAAAGAGGGAAACTACTTTCAAGATATCAAATAAAGATAAGGCTAAGATTCAAGAATCAAGTGACAGCTCTAGCAATGATGAAGATGACAATGGATCTCTATTCATCTATAAACCAAAAAAGAGCATAGGTAAATATTAAAAAATTACATTTTAAATATATATATATATATATATATATTTTAATAAAAAAGGGGGGTAAAAACTTTATTAATAACATAAAGGATTAAAGTACAAGGCTCCATCGAGCCCACCAACAGAAAATAACAAAAACAACAACCACCACGCACCGAAGCGCATTAACACCTTAGAGCCTCTCCTCCGCTAAAATTCTCTCCAGGTTAGCCTGAACCTCAGATGGTAGAAGCGTTACCTCCTCTACCATCCTCTCTCCAATCCCTTCCACTGCCCATCTAGCCAGGCAGTCAGCCACCCGGTTCCACTCCCTCAGAACATGGGCAAAAATCACGGTCTCCATGAGCATACTGATCTGCAAAATCTGCTGAACAATCAAGGACAATTGCCAGCTAACCTCTGTAATTTGTTGCTCACGTATCATATCAATCAAAACCAACGAGTCTGCCTCACATATCACTTTACACCATCCACGCTCGTAAGCCCTCCTCAAAGCAAATAAAATAGCCATGCCCTCCATCTTGTTAACCGTCTGAACGCCCCTATGAACGGAAAACATAAAAATAACCGAGCTCGAGGCATCCCTCGAAATCCCACCTATACCAGCCTGCCCTGGGTTACCTCTTGAAGATCCATCAGTATTAATCTTCAAAAAAGCACCAGGGGGAGGCATCCACTTACCATCACACCTCACCTTTTGCTTTCCAGTGCCACTCCTCCTCACACACACAGCCCCTGGAGACAGATCCTGCATTCCTAATCTATCTGCTACCTCAGCATCCCTCTTGTCCATCGGCAACGTCACCTCACATTTGGTTTCCATAGTTTCCCTTATCATTCGGATAATCTGATTCCAGACTTGGTCCGCTTCCATCCTTTCCCCCTCAAAAATGCGCCTATTACGCTCCAACCACACCTGCCAAAGAAGGAAAATCAGCCCAGCAAACCAAACTGCCTGCAGGAAGCTCGCAATAGGGGGCACTTTTTCAATTTTGCGCCAGAGTTCTGCTAGTGTGGGGGCATGGATACAGCTGACTCCCCAAGCGCCCCACCAAGCATGCCAAATTCTGCTCATAAACTGGCAACCGAAAAAAAGGTGGGATGCATTCTCCTCCTGAGCACCACACAGATCACAATGAGACGGGCCCGCAAAACCTCTTCTCCTGAGGTTGTCCCACGTCAAGTAGCGATTCCAAGTGAGCGTCCACGTAAAACAATTGCACTTTAACCATGAAAAACTGCTCCACATCTGCTTCCACCAAGTAACCTCCCTTTCCTCCCCAAGCTTCTGCGCCATCAGCTCCTGATACCCTCCCGACACAGTGTATTTCCCTTTGGGGTGAGGGAACCAGGCCAACTCATCCTCCCCAACAAGGGCGCAGCAGGTGCACCTAGCCAAAATCTCCTTCATCTCCTTGCTCTCTGCCTCTGTGACCCTAAATGGCCACTCTTCCTGATTTTTCCAGCTTACTTCCAAAAGCTGATTTTGGTGACCAAAAGTTTTGAAATCATTTACCTTCCGCCATCCGGCCTCACAGCCACGTTGTGCCAAATTATGTAAGTGTGGGTACTACAACACAATAGGTGGGAATCCATCCCAAGAATCGTACCAAAACTGTGCCTCCCTCCCGCTTTTGCAAATCTAGAACAAGCTTTTTTTAATTAATTCCACCCCCTTCTTCATCGTATCCCAAATCACCGATCCGCTTCCCACCAGACCAAATCTAGGAATCTCCCTATGGCTGCATCCTGGAAAATACTTCTACACCACAATTTTAGCCCATCTCTGATTCTGCTCCGTGCACAATCTCCAGTATAGCTTGGCTGCCAGAGCCGTGCTAGCCAGCGCAGCTTGTCTTAAACCCAAACCCCCGAATCTCTTTGGACTGCATACTACCTCCCATCTGATAAGACTCCATTTTGTAGCTGATAAATTGCCTTCCCACAAGAATTGCCGTGCCAAAGAGTCCAACTCTCTCACAAAACTAGCTGGCGCCACCTGCAGCATACATCTATACACAGGAAGTGCTTGTACCACAGATTGGATCAGTTGCACCCTTCCCGCAAACGAAAGCCACCTGTGAGTCCAATGGCTGACCTTGACTCTAAACTTGTTCAAGATCTCCTTCCAGGACTCCTTAGAGTGCCTACCCATCGTAACAGGCATACCCAAATACATCACCGAAAGGCTGCCAATTTGGAATCGTAGGACTTCTGCCACTCTTCTCTGAATCGCCTGAGGCATATTAAAGAAGAAGATGGAGGATTTCTCCTCATTGATTACCTGTCCTGAGGCCGCTAAGTAAGTATCCAGGCACCTGCGGATATTGTTCGCCTCTCTCAAGGAGGCCGCGCCCAGCAAAGCCACATCATCGACAAACTAAAGGTGAGACAGACCCGGCAGGCCGCCCCCCCACTTCCAGCCTTGAATCTCCCCATTTCTGGTATCCTCATTGATCCTACGCCCTAAGCCCTCAGCCAAGAGAAGAAACAAATAAGGGGACAGTGGATCTCCCTGACGCAATCCTCTAGTAGCCCCAAAAAGGTTGGAATGTTCCCCGTTAACAAGAACGGAGAAAGAGGTGGAAGTAACACAGCTCATGACCCATTCCATCCAATCCCTCTCAAAGCCAAAGGCCTCCATCACCTTGTGCAAGAAAGTCCAACTAACCCTGTCATACGCCTTGGACATATCAAGCTTCATGAACATTGCCTTCTCTCTAGATTTGGACATTGAATGGACAGCTTCAGTAGCCATCACAATACTATCCAAGATCTGCCTTCCTTCTACAAAACCGCTTTGCTCCTCTGAGATCAGCTCCTTCAAGCACTTATTCAACCTTTCGACAATCAATTTCAAAAGAATTTTGTAGATAACATTACATAGAGAAATGGGGCAAAATCGACTGAAGCGATCAGCGCCTTCCTCTTTTGGAATGAGGGCCAAAAAAGTAGCATTTAGCGCCCTCAACATCTGCTTATTGGTCATGTCTTGGGTCACAATGGGGGGAATGCAGCCCAAAATCAAGTCCTCCACCTCCTCATCCCTCCTTCCATCCTCTTGGAAGAAAGCACTGAAATACCATTCAGCCTCATCACATATTTCTCTTGTAGATGAAACTATTTCTCCTCTTTCCGTAACCAACGAACTAATAACATTGCCATGGCACCTTGCTTTGACCGAGTTGAAGAAGAACGCAGTGTTTCTATCTCCTTCTTGGAGCCAGTCAATCTTGGATTTCTGTTTCCAAAATATTTCCTCCCTTAACTCCCACTCCTCCAAAATTTTCACCGCCTTAGCTTCTTCATTCATTAGAACTCCTGTAAGTCCCTCTTCCCTTATAACTCTGGTGATGTCATTTAGCTCTTCTTGCGCCTTCTTCTTCTCCTGGAAGATGTTGCCAAAACTGTACCTGTTCCATCTCTGAAGCTGAAATTTGACGAATTGAAGAAGTTTAGCAAACACATACATGGCTGTCCCTGTAGCTGGTCGGCCAACCCTCCACCATTCCTTGATCCGGCCGAATAATTCTTAATCCCTTAGCCACATTATCTAGAATTTAAAAGGTGGCTTCTATTTCCGTAAAGTAGAAGAAATATTTAATTTGATCGGCCAGTGGTCAGAATTCCGCCAATCCAGGATCTCAAAGTTTAGCGCCCACCTGCCACCTATCCAAAAGCATGACACCAGAAATCTATCTATGTGCTCAGCAATGTTATTGTGTCCCGGCCTTCTGTTATTCCATGTGAATCGGCCGTTACTCGGCTTGATGTCCACCAAATTTAATTCCGAGATCTTGTCCCTGAGGAGACAAGAAGACTGCTCCAATCTGGTATTCCCACCCATCTTCTCCGAGCTGTCCAGAATTGCATTGAAATCTCTCGCTACTATCCAAGGTAAATAAGGAAACTCATTACGGATTAGCCTAATGTTATTCCAAACAAAAATCTTACCTTGCATATCGCTGGGTGCATAGACATTTGAGAACATGGCATACTCTCCTGAGTCCATACAGAGGGCAACCAGTGATAAAACCGACTTGAAAGCCATCCATGCCACCAGTTTGACCTTTCTTGGATTCCACATGCAAGCTAAACCACCAGCAGTCCCCTGGGCCCCAATGCATTGGCAAGATCCTTGGCTCCATATCCACGGGGCAATATTCATCATGAAATCCACTGACACTTTGGTTTCTTACAAAAAAAGAATATCAGGATGTTGACTTCTGACTAATTCACGAATAGCTTTTTGTCTGGGCCCGCTATTTAGGCCCCTCACATTCCATGATAACACAATCATTTTGGGGGAGGAGGAAAGTGTTCTTCTAAGGTCCTTATCGACCCTGATTCAACTAAGTTCTCTCCAATCATTTTGAGCCTATCCAAATCTTTCCTTCTTCCTACCTTTACATTTTTGTCAGTAACTCCTTTCTTGCTGTCCTTTTTTAGGATCCCCAAGCACGGTGGGGATTTTCCTTGCTTTTCCCCCTTATCCTCCCCAGCTTGTGAGTCCTTCTCCCCAAATTCTGTGCCTTGTCCCCTTGCCACCAATCCTGCTGCTAGATTCAGCGCTTCCCCTTGTCTATCCAAAAGCATTAGAGTAGGCAATTCTGCTGTCTGCTTAGGAGAAAATGGCGTGACACTGCAGTCCCTTCCCCCTCCTCCATTCGATCCTCTCCACTAGTTAGACATGGCAGAGTCTCTTGCTGTCCCAACTCCTCCAGCATCTCAAATCTGTTGTAGGAGTCCTCCCCTTGTCGCTCTAGAAACGTCCTCTTAAGTCCTTTGCTTTTACCCTTGGATTTCACTTGCATGAATCCTTCAGAGTCCTTTCTTCCCACACTTCTCGTCTTCCTTCCTTTGTCTTCAGGGATTGCCTTGTTCAAAGGAGGCGCAGGAGAATGTTGTTGTTTTGTCATTTTATTCTTTAGACACCTTCGGACCAAATGTCCATACTCATGACAAAGGCGGCAATGGAAAGGTAGGGTCTCATAATCCAATTGCTGAAGCCACGTGTATGTTCCTGCACACATTTCTACCACGTCTGGCAACGGTCTGCTCAGGTCAACTTCCACACAAATTCTTGCATATGTCATGATTTTCTTCCCCAGCGTTTGTGTTGATGCCCCCACCGATTTTCCTATTATTGATGCAATCAAAAGTAGTACATCTTCACGGCAACATTCAATCGGCATTCTAGGTAAGCACACCCACACCGATACCCTGCTTGGCAGCTCTTCAGTGGGATTAAACCCATCCTGCCATGGTTTCATGAAAAGTCCAGCTTGGTTAAAAAAATATGGTCCCCCTTCAAACACTCTGTTCCTGTCCTCCAAATAGTTGAAAGTCACCATGAAAAAGCTGTTGGCCAACAGCATCATCTCCATTTCCCCAGCTGGTTCCCATACTCTCCTTGCCCAATTCTCCAAGAAGGGGAGAGAGACTTTCATCCCCAGGAATTTGCAATATAGAGAGTGTTTGGAGTAATACTCCACATCCTCTGCAATCATGTCAAAAGGAATAACTAATTTTGGCCTTTCATTACAGCGCTCCAAGCAGCCATTTACCTTATTAATTTTGGAACCAGCATTTGATACACTGCCTTGCATTCCTGAGAACTGAATAGCATCAGCAATCCCCTTTAGTCTGGCATCCTGCCCTTGAGGTCCCTTGCCCACCACATCTTTGAAGCTCCTATCTCCCTTCAGGATGTTTTGATTCCCCTGTTCCATTGTGGCGCCTACTGCCCCTTCACTCTCTACTGGCCAGAGCAGTTTCCCCCCACCACATTTTCTCCTCAGCTGCTGCCTTCCCACCCAACCTGCTCACGTTTCCCTCCCACCCAACCTGCTCACGTTTCCCTCCCACGCACCAACTATCACGGCCTCTCCGAGCTAGGGCACGGCTGCCCTAGCTACTCTGCGAACTGCAGCGTTCGCGCTTCCTCTCCATGGCTCCTCCCTCCCATCACATTTTAAATATTTTAATTGTGGAAAGATTGGACATTTTGTAGCTAAGTACCCATATAAGAGTAATGGTAACAATGAATAAGGAAGATCTACATACAATAAGAATTTAAAAGGCAAATTCAAGAAGGGATTCAAGAAGTGTTTATATTTTAAAGATCCTAGCTTAGTCGAAGATAATAGAGTTAGTGATTCAGATGAAGAAGATATTCTATTCATGACCATACATGAAGATTTCTCCAAAAGAAAAAGTATAGATGATCAAGAAGAAGAATAAGATGAAGCTGAAGTGAATCTAGAAGGAGAACTCATTTGTGCCTTAGAAGAATTATAATCTCTTAAAAAGAAGAATCAAAGATTGAAGCTTGAGATTGAGAAAAATGAAAAGGAGTCAAAGGAAATAATTAAAGATCTACAAGCACACATTGAAGAATCCAAAAAGACTGAAGAAGATCTAACAACTCAGTTGCAAAAAGTAAGTGAAGAATGTGAAAGGTATGTCGTTGAAATTGCCTCTTTAAAAACATATCTTGAGAAAGAAAATAAAGAAATCAATGATAAAGCAACCAATGATTCAAAATTTGAGAATAACACTAATATGTTGAATAAAATATTATAAATTTAAAAATCAATATCAAATAAGATAGGCATTAGATTTGAAAGGAAAAAGAACTATGTTGAAGATCATATAAAAGAAGAAACAAAAATGGAATAAGTTAAGAATATAAAGGACATCTCAAACAAAGAAGGCTAGAAGAAAAAAAACTACAAAAGGAAATTAGGTTAGAGATATACAAACAGATTCTATTTTAATTTTAATGGATATGGTCATAAGAAAATAGAATGTCAGAAATGGGCTAATAATTTCAGAAACAAGGAGAAGGAAACTCATGTAGAGTCAAGTAGAAGCCACAAATTCTTTTCTCCTCTATTAGGCTTTGATGAAGAGGCCATAATATGTTACAAGTGTAATAGCTTTGGACACATAGCCTAGTACTGTAGAAGCATGTTTGAGTCAGTCAAGAAGGACTAGATTTTTAAGGCTCCATTCATCAAGAAGAAAGTTTAGAAAGGTCATGGTAGAAGAAACAACCTAAAAAGTTTATTTTGGTCTAGATAGATTTTCCTGCAAGAAAAAAAAGAAAAGTTATGGTTCATTGATAGTGGATATTCGAGGTACATGATAAGAGACAAAAGCAAGTTCATAACCCTAAAGAAGATCAATGGTGGCATAGTTAAATTTAGAGACAATATTATTACCAAAATTATCAAAAAAAGTACACTAAGTTTGGATAATGGTAGAACTAAGAGTGAAAATGTTCTATGTGTAGGTCTTAATCATAATCTTTTGAGTGTAAGTCAAACGTGTGATCAGAGACACAAAGTAAATTTTTATGTAGAAGGTTTTGAAATTAGGAGAAAAGATTCAGATGTGTTGATTATAGATGCTCAAAGAATAGGTAACAATTTTTATATGTTATTAGATATAGGTAATAAAGGTCAAATATGTTGTTTGAGTTATATTGAGGAAATTTGTCTATGGCACAGGAGAATGGGACACATAAATTTTGACAATATTGTTAACTTCAGCAAGAAGCAAGCAGTTAGAGATCTTCCAAAGATTAAAAATCCCTCCAACACACTTTGTGAACCATGTCAACATGGGAAGCATGTCAAAAGATGGTTTAAAACAAAAGAATACTCAACCACTTAGATGTTATAGCTTGTTCACATTGATTTGTGTGAACCTATGAGAACTCAAATTACTCAAGGTGATAAATATTTTATGTTGCTTATTGATTATTTTACATGTATGACTTAAGTGATGTTTTAAAAAAAAAATTAGAAACTTTTAGCCACTTCAAAGCATTCAAGGCTTTTGTTGAGAATGAAATTGATTTGAAGATTAAGTTCCTGAGATCACATCAAGGAGAAGAATTCATGTTAGATGAGTTTATTGAGTATTGTGAAGACCATGAGATAAAGATACATTATTCAACATCCATAACTCCATAATAAAATGGAGTAGTTAAGTGGAAAAATATAATAGTTTAGGAGATGGTAAGGACAATGCTAAATGAATCCAAGATACCAGATAAATATTGGAGAGATGCAACAAGTATAGTAGTGCATATTCAAAATAGAGAATTTTTAAGAGTCAATAGTGGCAAGAATCCCTATGAGGTATGAAAAGACATACTAGATACAATTGATTACTTTAGAGGTTTTGGCAATTGATGCTTCATAAAGAGAATTGATGAAAAATTGGGTAAGTTTGAATCTAGAATAGATGAACGTATATTTACTAGATATTCTAGAAAAAGTAAAGCTTATAAATTTTATAACAAAAAAACAAAAAGAGTTTTGAAAGTTCAAGTGTCAGGATAGATGAAGATGTAGCACAAAGATCCAGTGATCTTGTGGACAATTCTGAAATCATTAAAGAAGAAGATTTTGGAGCATCAGATGAAGATGAGAAGGAGAAGCAAAAGGACACAAAGATCCCATCCAAAAATGTTTAGATAAATCATAATAAGAGTGACATCATCATGAACGTAAATGAAGGAGTTTTCACCAGAAGGATGATGGTAAGTGAATCTAAGTAAATTTTTCTTTTCTATCCAAAATTTAGCCTAGAAATTTTTTAGAAGCTAGACATGATGAGCATTGGGTTAAGGAAATGGATGAAGAATTAAATTAAATAGAAAGTAATGATACTTGGGAATTAGTGCCTAGACCAAAATATCAAAATGTGATAGGAATAAAATGGGTATATAAAAATAAGTTAAATGAAGATGGTGAAGTTACCAGGAATAAATCAAGGTTAGTATGTAAAAGATATGCTCAGATTGAGGGTGTATATTTTGAAGAAACTTTTACACTAGTGGAAAGACTAGAGGCTATTAGAATGTTTTTTTCACATGCAGTGTTTAAAAATTTCAAAGTGTTTCAGATGGATGTCAAGTCTGCCTTCCTGAATGAGAATATAGAAGAGGAGGTCTACATTGAGTAGCCTGAAGGATTTATTCTTCCAAATGATAGTAGCCATGTATGTAGATTAAAGAAAGCACTGTATGAATTGAAATAAGCTCCCAAAGCTTAGTATGCAAGAATTGATAAGTACTTACAAGATCAAGGTTTCAAAAGAGGTTTTGTTGATAATAATCTCTACATCAAACAGAAGGTGAGCTTGTGGTGGTATATGTTGATGACATAATTTTTAGAGGAAACGTTGAAAATATGACAATTTTTTTTGATAATATGCAGAAAGAATTTGAGATGTCTATGCTTGGAGAATTGTAATTTTTCTTAGGGTTGCAAATATTTTAGTCAAATAAATGAATTTTAATATCTCAAAGTAAATATGCCAAGGAAATATTGAAAAAAATTAGTTTTGAGGATTGTGCACCATTTGACACATCAATAGGTACACGAAACAAGGTGAGTAAGTATGAATATTCACATATTGAAGATCAATATTTGTATAGATCTATTATTGGTAGTCTTTTATATTTGATAGCATTAGGACTAGACATCATGCATGTAGTAAGCATGGTTGTGAGATATCAGGCAACCTCAAAGGAGGGTCATGTTTAGTTGGTGAAGACAATATTCAGATATGTCAAGGGGACATTGGGTTATGGATTGTGGTATCCCATAGGTAGAGATTTTACTTTGTTTTCTTATATAAATTTAGATTGGGTTGGTTTTTTAGATGACAGAAAGAGTACAAGTGGAGGAGCTTTCTTCTTCGGTGATAGCTTAGTATCATGGCTAAGCAAAAAGTAGAATTCAATATCACTTTCTATAGCTAAAATAGAATATATTTTATTGATATTGTGTTGTAATCAAGTGCTTTGGATGAATCAAAATTTGGAAGATATCAAGGTAAAATATGATGAACCTATTTCTATTTTTTATGACAACATAAGTGTTATTAATATTTTTAAGAATCCAGTGATGCATTCAAGAACAAAACATATTCCTATCAGATATCATTTCTTGAGAAAGTAGGTTTCAAATTAGTAGGTTAAGATGGAGTATATCAGTACTATAGAATAGATTGTAGATATTTTCATAAAGGCACTACTAAAAGACACATTTGAGTATATGTGGGAGAAGTTGGGAGTAGCTTTTTTTACTTCCTACCATTGAGGATTGGCATTAGTTGAGGGGGATTTAAGTGTTATCTCAAGTATAGGCCCTTTTTTATTGATGTAAAAGGGGGATAAAAATATAAATAGGAATAGGGAAAAAGTATAGGATGCTACAGTAAGGGGGAGTTGCTATATGTGTAGGTTAGCATGTGCAATACAAGTTTTAGGATGTGGTAGTTTCATTTTGAGGTTGACATCAATGACAAAGTCGAAGATTGTTGGAAATATTATCATTGATGTCAAAGGTCTAGCATTGGTGATAAAGGCCCCATATCATTTATTATCTAAAGTTATTTTTAATGTTCATATTTTGGCTAAAATGTGTTGATATTTATTTAATATTAATGAATATATTTTTGGTTGCTTAAAATTTAAAAGAGTGACCATGGAGAAGTCAAAGAGTTATGGGGTAAATACAAAAGAGGAATGGGAAACATTTTTCCTATGAAAAGTCACTTTGAGGAATTTGAAATGTCACCAAGATAAAGACAAAAGGGGAAAGGATGCATTTTCTTGTGAAGGGTCATCATGTGAATTTTTAAATGCAAGGATTTGAAGGGTCATGCAATTTTAGTACCATTTTCCATTTGAATTGAAAGGCCATAAAAGGTGAATGCCAAAGGTCATTTGAAAAGCTATAAATAAAGGCTTGAGGACCCATTTGTAATATGCAAGAGAGTGTATGGTTTGTAATTTTTTTTATAATAAAAGAGGAGAGAATAAGAAAGAGATATTGTAGAGTTATATCATTTTTTGAGAAAAAAACATTGAGAGATAATTATGTTTTATACACAAGAGGGGTTGGTTCTCCTCTGGGTTGGTGCTCATAAATATTTTCAAGAGGTTAGTGCTCCTATGGGTTGGTGCTCACAAATAGTTGTTGTATTGGTTCTCAAAAAAGAGGTTGGTTCTCTTACAAGTTGGTGCTTGAAAACTTTGTAATTTGAGTTGGTGCTCATTCATATACTTGAGATTATTCTCCATGGTTTTTTCCACATTGGGTTTCCATGTAAAAATCTGGTCTCTCTCTCTCTCTCTCTCTCTCTCTCTCTCTCTCTCTCTCTCTCTCTCTCTCTCTCTCTCTCTCTCTCTCTCTCTCTCTCTCTCTCTCTCTCTCTCTCGTGTGGTGCATGTTATTGCTTTAGTTTTATTGTACATCTTGAATGTATGTTTAAGTGGTTAAATAAAATAAATTTGATTAAGTAAAAGATATATGATATACTAATTCACCCCGCCCAATATATCTCATGATTAACATGATCCGCTCGATGTTTAAATACCATGAATAATACATTAGAAACCCATCAATGGTATCATATGATCAATTTCAAGAATCTTAACTTTCTCATGAAAGTCAATCACACTCACTCACCAGGCCCTCCAAGATTGAGCCACACCTTTGGTCCTCCCAAGATAACATACCTCCGCCTCATTGGATGGCTTGCTCATGTATGCAATCAATGGACATCCAAGAATTATCTTAAAACTACAACAACAAGCTTATATCATGATTTAATTGATTGACTTAATCCAACCATGTCAAATGTTGAATGGAGATGCTTGTTTTAATGTAATATTGATTTAGGAAAGGATGAGCTTAGCCAAGGCTCAAGATGAATACAAAATTACTACTATGGGAATCACAATTCTCAAAATCAGCAAGTTCTATTAGAACTTGCAATAAACATCCTCATAGATAGAGGACATATCTAATATCTCAATAAATATCCTCATAGGTGTAGAGATGAAGTCAAGTCTGAATAGATAACCCCATGGGTATATAACCCAACCAAGATCAATCAACATACACATAGAATCAAACATATCCATGAATAAAATATACATCATAGACATAAAACTGATCCATGATCATAATAAACATGCCAAAACTAGTTTGATTCACCCCTTTTGGAGTTATGAATCCATTTACTTCCTTAATTTAACTCAAAAAAGGATAACAAAACCAAGCCTATCTTAGCTGAAATTCATAAATTTGCTTAAGTTTGCCTATTTTAAAGATGCATAACAATTACCACTCATCCAATCAAGAAATATAATACACAACAGAACCTCCTTGGTTTACTAAAAAGTACAATACACTGGATGAGCCAATGCCTCCCAAGCATTGTCACTGCAATAAAATTATTGTATTGATGCCTCCAATCACATGTAGTGACACTTAGGCCAAGCCATAAGCTATGGATATTCACCACAACTACTCCATAATGTCATTTCAATAATTTTATGCATAACGATATTGTTATAAATAGAAAAAAAGATAAGATAGACTTTCTATCTGTAAGTAACTCACCTTGTGGAGATGTTTCCACTCCACTAAAACCATCTAGGTATAAACACTGGATAGTACACCAATGTAAGCTCATAGGTTATGAATATCTCAAGGAAATATTTATCATGAGTGGAGAGATCAAGTTTTATTAACTTACTCAATAAATTCATCCCTTTTCACACCCTATTATACCCTCCAGGTTTAGGTTGAACCCTCGATCTTTCATGGGTCATAATTTTCCAAGTATCTAAAAAAAGCTCACCCATGCAAGCTGACCATAGATACCAAACATCATTCCCATAATTCTAAGAGCAAATCCTATATCACTTAACTGCCATTAACCTACCCATACAAGTCAATGATTGATAGGTGAGACTTGCCCTAATGCAGCCAAATTTGGGAAGGGTTAACCCCAACCAAGGCTAGGGGGTGATAACAACTGACATAAAAGAAATTAAAATTTCTTGGATTAATTTCTTATGGGATATGCATGGAATTTCATAGTAATAAGCAAATAAAACACAAAACCTTAACCTTCAACTTGAAAGGTTAAGTGCATTTGTGAATTACTTCACAACTCCTCCTGATGGGGACAACTCATTGGTCACCATGTAGCAACTCTATAAATCCTATATTTCCCTAGAGAAGAAACACTACTTTAATACTAGATGAAATAACCAAAAAAAAATTGAGTTGCATATCAGAGTATGCTTTGGATGCATAATATACCCAAACCTTGTTTGTTGAAGCAATTGATACTCACTTAGCATAATCATGTATGTTCAACTAAAAAGGTTAACCTTAACCTTATGTGACACCATTGGCTCAAAAAAGTCCATGATAAGAAAGAATGTAAATTTGTCCTAGTTAGCAATCAGGTAAACTAATATCAGGCTAATAAAATAGAAACCAACATCAATTTGGATATATGTGGTTTATGCTAAGTCTCATTAACGACAATAGGAAATAACATTTTGCATATAAGTGATTACAATAAATTTATGAGCATGATTATCACTCTCTAAAATAAATGGTCAAAGATACAAATGAGGTTAATTCATCATCTAGCTGATAATGATGTGGTGGTCACCATTCATAGAATCGATATAAATGATTCCATATTGGCAAATAACCAATGTAAACAATAGTTAATAGAGGCATTGATACAACTACATACCTTACAACGAATGTTTAAATGAATAACATAAATTATATTTGATCTACCATTGGTTTCATGTAAGGGAGGCATATTATTCCATTTAACTTACATGCTTACATTAGCAATTTTCCATCCATGCATACAATCATAAATGCATTATGTATGATTAAATTTTATAACATTAACACCTCATATTCTTAAGGAATTCATTAATGAATTAACTCACTTCATACAACATCTTACTAAATAATTTCAACATGAACGATTAACTTGTTTCACCTATACACCAATATATCTTATTCAAGTATATAATGGTTTAAAATGAACTAGTTTACAGAAGCATATAAGCATCAAGGTTTACACATGGTTAATTACACCTAAGAAATTCACACCAAAAACCATGTCCACTAAGTGAGATAAATAAATAATATTCATGTCAACAAGGGGATAAATAATATTCATATTTAGCTCATAGGAGTGATACACACATTTAACATTTAGTCATATTCAACAATCATGTAATCAAGAAAATGTATCATATGACAATTACCATTTATTTCACATTATAGGTGGTTTGAGATTACTTTATTTATCCCTAAACTAACAATTTGTTCCAATATTAAAATGTACATACTCTCATAATACCACATACAAGTTAAAACATCTAAGGAGTCTCTATACTCCATACACTAATTGTAAATCACTAAAGAATAACTCTATCCACTCATGTTATACCAAGAGTAATTACAACATATATAAAAGGAAATAATCACATGCATATATGTATAGATCCAAAGGGAGTAATATGATAACTCTCAATAGCTAAAATTCCAATTAAGATTTCAGCTTGCTAATAATGAAAGCCAACATACTCAAGTGTGCTCAAACACTAAAATAGATGAATTCTTTACCTAAGAAAATCACTACTCAAGTTACCATGATTTTTTGTATCAAAAGGACATATAGGGGTTCTATAAGATGGTGCGATGAAATATTGTGACACTAAGTGTGTCAATACCAATTACATGTTATTACTGCAAGGATGATTAGAAATGTAGTATAATAGTAAAGAATCAATCGTAATAACAATATGGTGTAACACTATGGCATTGGAAAGGAATAATTGATTAACAATCTAAGATAAATCCCAAGTACATATATAATTTATTAGATTAAAAAATGGAAAGTAAACATCCACATATTACCTCACAATAAACATTATAAACTTGTAATTCTCATTTCCAAAGGATCCCTATCCATATACAATGTTAGCATATCATAAAGTCAAATGTAATCAATCTTAAAACCAATGAAAGTAATTACAATTGCATCTACTAATAATGCTACATAAAAACATTATAACATCTTATGTTAATAAGGAAATAAACAACATGTCATAAAATATTACCATTCACATCATACCTATCCATGAAGTCATATAGAAATGTAGTAAAAATCAAAATAGACAAACCATCCTAACCATCCCTTGAGCCCAACCATCGGTGGCCCTTACCACCCCAATCATTAGCTTGATGGTAGTTCTGGCAAACATGGCCAAGGAAGAAGTTTTGAGTAGGTTGGATTATGAACCAAAGGACATCACAACAAAATAACATAAACCAAAAAAAGGCATGATCACCATTTCAAGGTGAGTAAAAAATAACCAAATCATCATTGCTATAAATCAGAAGTGGGGATAACTAATTATAGGCTAATGAAGGGCATAGTAAGGGATTGAAAACTAATCCCTTTCTATAAATTCTAGAATAAACAACTTGTATCCCTTCCAAGTATGCGATCAACCCATTAGCCTCCCAGATGCAAACTTATAACAAACATACCACTGATGCTTAATTATTTATGTCTAGTCTAGGAATGGTGATACAATAAGGGTATATTTCATGTAGTCAAATATAAAAATACAAAATATATCCTATAGAGTAAATTTTTAATCTACGTTGCATTCAAATTTTTAGTCGCACACTACAGTTTTGGTTCCTGCATACCTTGGTCATGGCGGCAGAGTTTTGGAGCAGAGCACGGTTTTGTTTCTTTTGATTATCGAAGCTTAGCAGAAGCTACCAAGTGGCGTAGTCTGAGCATGGGTTCTCTTTTCCCCTTTTTTTGTTGTTTCCTTCATTTCATTTTTGCTTAAGTGTTGAATTCAAGTGGAGGCCACCAAGTGTCGCTTTTTGAGACACGGACCCAGCCAACTAGCGTCATCCGAGACACTTTTCATAACTTTTAGGAGGGCCGTGGAATGTGCCACATATCCAATAGTAGCTTAATGGAATGCATCACGTGTTGGCATTCGAGAGATAGTATTAAAAACCCATATTTTTTTCAAGCCCTTTGTAATGTATGTCTATGGAGGAGAGTCAAGTAATGCTGCTGTCTTGACTCAAAAGAACGATAGGCTAGAGGGAGAACACCCAATAGCCTTTTTTTCAAGAACTCTCAGGGATTATGAGACCAAGTACAATTTTGTGGAAAGACAAGTCTATGCCATGGTAAAAGCCCTCAAGAAATTTAGGCATATGATATCAAGGAACAAAATTATGATACTTGTAGCTCACCCAAGTGTCAGGGAATACATCACAGAGGGAGAAAGTACTAAGAAAAGAGCCAATTGGATCACCAAGATCCTTGAATATGATGTAGAGGTCAAACCCACCAAACTAGTCAGAGGCAGGGGTTTGTGCCAATATATAACCTAAGAGCTGGAAAAGATGTTACCTGAGGAAGCAGATTCAGAAGGAGAGATGGAGACGGTGCTAAAAATACAAGAGGTTGATCAGGAATCCTGGGTCACAAGCAATATTCACTTTATGAAAAATGGGATTCATCTAAGAGAACTCCCTCAAAATAAGAGGAGATATTATAAGATACAGGAAGTTCATTTTGTTTTAATTGAACAAGTCCTTTTTAGAAGAAATTTTGATGGAAAATTGTTAAGATGTGTAGAATAGGCTGAAGCTAAGAGAATACTACACGAAATGCATCATGGAATATCAGGGGGACATTTTTTGGCAAAGACCATAGTGATAAAGATAAGTGAGGCAGGATATTTTTGGCCCACTTTATTGTAGATTGTTATCAGCTGGTTAAAAAATGTCAATCCTACCAATATTATATGGGATGAGGAGGAATGTAGCCATGCCCCTTAGTCCTATAATTGTGGATGAGCCTTTTGCTCAATGGGGTCTTGACTTCATTGGAATGATAAATCCAGTGTCTAGTATGGGTCACAAATGGATATTAACTGCCACAGACTATTTCACCAGATGGACCGAGGCAGTCCCACTTAAGGAAACAACAGAGAATGTGATCTTATATTTTATAGGGAGTATCACTACTCACTTTGGGGATCTTCGCACCATAATTTTAGATAATGCTAAAGCATTCTTGGGGTCTAAAGTATCTGACTTTGCCTTGAAACATGGAATATATCTAAAAAATTCATCTAACTATTACCCTCAAGGTAATGGTTTGGCAGAATCAACCAATAAGAACCTGATAAGATTCATCAAAAGAGTAGGGATTGATCATCACAAAGAGTGGCATAAAGTGCTTAATCTAGCACTATGGGCTGATAGAATCACGCCTAAATAGGTGATTAAAATGTCCCCATATGAATTGGTATATGGAAAGTCTGCTATGATTCCCCTAAGCTTGGAAATCCCTGCTCTCTAGTTGATCAAACAAATTGAAATTGAAGAAAATGGCCCCATGCAGGTCAGATTCACAGAACTTTTGGAAGTTTAGGAGAAGAGGGATACAGCCCATGATTCATTGATTAAGCATCAAGGAATGGTTAAGAGTTGTTTTGATAAAAGGAATTCGAATCCTAATTTTGAATTAGGCTCAATTGTTTTGAAATGGGATGCAAGAGCCGCCAAGCTAGGTCAGCATACCAAATTTGAAGCATTATGGACTAGCCTATATAAAATTTGCATGTGCAAGTAGAAGAATTCATTCGAGCTGAAATCGATGGAAGGAGAACCTGAAGAGATTCCAGTAAATAGAATATATTTGAAGCATTTCAATTAACTTGGGTCTCTAATGTATTATAGTTAAATTATTTCCCTTTCTCACATTATTGTTTCATTGTTTTCCCACTTTTCTTTTTAAATAAGTGTTTTAAACACATGTCAACAGCTCTTTTGAAGCTATAAATTTCACAATTTTGGTCTAGCAGAAGGTGGAATTTTCTTTTTGAGCAGGCTCAAAAGTCCTAGGGGTCACTAGTAACTGTAGAGTAAATTTTTACTCTGTGTTGCATTCAAATTTTTAGTTGCGCACTGCAGTTTTGGTTCCCACATACCTTGGTCGTGGCGGTAGAGTTTTGGAGCAGAGCACGGGTTTGTTTCTTTCAATTATCGAAGCTCAGCGGAAGCTACCGAGTGGCATAGTCTGAGCATGGGTTCTCTTTTCCCCCTTTTTTTTGTTTCTTTCATTTCATTTTTGCCTAAGTGTTGAATTCAAGCAGAGGCCACCAAGTGTCACTTTTCAAGACATAAAGCCGGCCAACTGGCATCATTTGAGATAGTTTTCATAACTTTCAGGAGGGCCACAGAATGTGCCACATATCTAATAGTAGCTCAGTAGAATGCATCATGTGTTAGCATCCGTGTCTCATATTGGCACCCACATTTCATTCTATTTCTTGGCAAATGTTTTCAATAGGCTAAGTAGTAGGAAGAAGTAAAAAGTGCCAGATGGCAGTCGCGAAAGACCCTGGACTACTTTTTAGAGGAAAGCATAAGTCACCAGGTGTTGGCATTTGAGAGATAGTCAGTTCAATGCTTGGGTTCAATGCCTTGGTTCAATACCTTGGTTAACACGTAAATGGTGCACAACATTGAACCGTTGAACCATTGAACCATTTTGGTTCATCGAGCAATTTAAGGGAGTGTCCCAAAAACCAAAGGGGTCAAGTACCTTTTTGGAGGTTAGAGAGGCATCATTTCATTTTGTTTAAGTGACGAAGGGTAGTGAAGGCTACCAAGTGTCACTTTTTGAGCCCCTTTCTACTCCATTCTCAGAGAAGCAGAAGATGCCACGTATCTTCCCAAGAATAGCAGATGCTACCACGTGTCAACTTATGAGAGATCATCTTCAAGCTTCATTGCCAATAAAGATTGTGGTGGGTCTTGGGTGTTATTTCAAAGGTCTATGGAAGCTGCTAAGTGTCAGCATCTTTAAGAGCCTAATATGTGCCTCAAATAATTCTATAACATAGCTAAAGAGAAGCAGAAAGACCTGCGTGTCTTCGATAAATCAGGCAGAAAGTGCCAAGTGTCATTTTCTAGTGCCTTCTAAGTAATAAGGAGAATTTCAAGAAATTTACTAAGTGTCCTCTTCTATTTCAATAGAACAGAGTGTTCCATGTATCTATTTCCGCAAGGTGAGATAGAAGGAAACTCGGTGGGAGTTATTTCTGGTAGATGGAGCAGTTCACTGGGTAGATTTTTGGGGCCTGCAAACATTAAAAGGGGCCATCTATTTGTCCCTTGTAAGTGGAGGTAGAATGGATAGTTGCATGGCTAAGCAAGTGATAGAATGAGGAATTTAGGCATAGAAGGAGGTACTAGACATGAATCAACATGCTGCAGTCAGGACAGCCACCCCGCTCCAGCATGGCCCTTCCTGATAAGACTAGGATACATCCAAAGCATTGAATGCAACGAAGGCTACACTATTTTATTTGTAAAATTTGAGGCTATAAAAGGAGGAAGAAAAGATACAGAGGAGGAGGATTAAATAGTTTAGACTTGCGAGAGTTTGTGACTAAGTAATATCATTTGCTTTTGTTTCATTTTCTTGAGTTGTAAAGTTGATGTAACTGTGCATGTTTCTGTGCCTTTTATGTGGCTGAAAGAATTAAGAAGATTGAACACTATGCCTTTGTTGATATTATCTGTGTCACTTGCAAAGTTAGTCTATACTATAGATTTTCTAGAGTTGTGATTAGTAATGTCATTTGCTTTTGTCTCATTTTCTTGAGTCAGAAGTTCTACATAACTGTACGTGTTTCTACACCTCTTATGTGATTGGAAGATTCTTATAAGAATATTGAACCCAATGCCTTTGTTGACATTTTTTGTATCTTGGCAAAAGAAGCCTCTGTTATGAGCCTCTATTTCTATTATTTCAATCTTTTACATTGATCATGCACTTGTTTGCTCTTAAATGTAAATGAATCCTACATTTAGTCTCACTGTGCTCAGGATTAAGACCAATTTACACTTAGGTGCATCACCATAGTTAGGTTTCAATTCCTGCATTTGTGTTTCTATTTAATTTTCTATCTTTTTTCCCCACACTTGATACAAAAGAAGAGACCAGCTTCTCTAAAATCTAGAGGTTGTTTCAAGCCATAATATCCTACAGCTTGAAACTTCCCATTATTGTTGATTAGAATCAAGCACAATTTTAAGCATCAAAATTTTTTGGCATGCCTGATGGGACCAGTCTTGAAGTTTCTTTCAAGACCATATGAACTAGAGAGCTATGAGGAGTCAGAGCTATGGACCAGTCACCAGATCATAATCTGCTACAAATCTAGGTATTCTTTTGCCACCTCTAGTAACAAGTCCAAGGACAAGAGCTAACCAATTTGTACCAATACTAAATATGGGAGCCCCTGTACCCTCAAGAAATTATGCAAGCTGGAACACTAGTAGTCCCTTAATCCTCCCAACACCACTAGCCATTTGGGATCCTATCCCAGTAAATGCTCTAAAAGCTCTGCCCAAATTCAGTGGGCAAGACTCAAAAACACCTGCAGACATCTTCAAGATGTATCAGATGTCTGTGCCATACATGTCACACAGTAAAATGTGGTCATATGGTTATTAGCAGCTTCTTTTAAGGGGAAGGCTTTAAAATGGTATCAGTCTTTGACCCCAAATACCATATCTACATGGGACTAGCTTGGAGATCTATTCTTTAAAAGATTTTCAGAGAAGGGTGATAAGTCTTCTTTGTTATAGTAGTTAATCACCATTCAAAGGGGACTACATGAGGACATGACTGAATTCAACACCAGATTTTAGAAAACTTGGGACAAAATCCTTGCTACAACTAGGCCACCACCTGGTGTGGCCATAGTGTTTTATCTCAAGGCTTTGAATTTAGATATATCTATTATGATTTAGTCACTAGGAGGACACACTTTGCTAGGGGCTTATGACTATGCGGTCAGAGCTGAGAATCGTTTAATAGATGCTGGAAAGTTACCTCCAAGGCCTCCCATGCCCGTGTTCCCAAAAATTTCCTTGCCCTTACCTCAATAATTTCCTAAAGCTGTAAGCCCACCTGTGTCTATGTACACATACCCTCCATCATCCATAAAAGAACCTGTCCCTGCTCAGCCATCTGAGATTGATGATATCAAGAATATCCTGAGGACATTTTCCAATGAGCTGATTAATATAAAGAGGCAGCATCATACTTTCCCTAAGCCCCCTTATCAAGGCTATCAAGAAAACAAGTTTTTGTCCCAACCAAACCAATATCAAGGTCTTCCAAAACAAACTAACCATCAACCAGCGAATCAATTAGTTGCAGTTCTCACACCTTCACAGACCATTCCTCCCAACTCAAATAGGGAGATGGTTCTAGGTCAGAATAATTATGTGGATGATACTAATGCTTGGTGTTTCCCTTGAAATGATGCTCATACACCTAGAGATTGTCCTAGGGGTAATCTACAACAAAGGGTGGCTGAGTAAAGAAGAATGGATGGTCAGTATGCCAACACCAGTAACAATCAAGCCTACCAATCTTCTAGTATGCAAAATTTAGTTCTAGTAGCTCAGATGCAAGGAATGCTCTTGTAATAAGAGGAAGAAATAGCCCTAGAGCATGCTTTGTTCTCATGGGTTGAAGATGAAGAAGTAGTTTTCTTGAATGAAGCATCTACCTCCCAAAGGCCAATGGTGCAATCTAATTATTACACCATATCAAAGAGGAGAATGGTGGAATAGCCTGAGATTGTAAATGGACAAGTCATGAATAATCCTCCATCTCAAGGGCAAAAAAATGCTGCTGTTAGACAAGAAGTGCCTTAACTGCTGCAAGACCAGGGGATTCCTACCCAGATTCAAGAAAAAATGAGGTATCCTTATGTCCAAAAAACTCAGTCTTTGGGACTGATCAATGTAGTGGATCAATTAAAGAAGACTCCAGCCTAGGTATCAATATAGGATATATTGGCTATTTTGAAATAGAAGACACTTCTACAAGAAGCCTTGCAAGGCCAAGTAGTGCCTAAAGGTACTATCACCAAGGAAGAACCTGCTAGAAAAGAAAAGCTCAAAGATATGGTTCCTTCGAAGACAATAACCTTTGTGAAGGATGCAACACAAGTAAGTAAATCCAAACCAGAGCCCTTCTATTTGACTCTAATAGCTGGAAAGAAACTCTTGCATAATGCATTGATAGATTTAGGAGCTAGTACCACAGTAATGCCCAAGTAAATAGCTAATGCTTTGAAAATAAAATATGAACCCCTTATAAAAGGAGTAATGTAGCTAGATGGAAAAACAATACAAATCGTAGGGAGAATCAAATAACTCCCATTGTAATTATACACATGTCCCAACATAATTTTCAACCAAGATGTAGTATTCATAGATATACCTCCTATTTTTGGTTTATGTTTATCTAGAGACTTTACAAAAAAAATAGGAGGATATATGTCTCTTGACTGGTCTCACCTCATCCTAAGAACTAGATATGGTTCGAAGATGAAAATTCTATCTAAACCATTATCCAACAACCATATCACCAACAAACTAACAACAAGATTAGAGGTAGATCATGCTATGTTAAATAAGGAAGAAAGGATTTTTATTGAAGAGCTAGGAGACTGGACTGAGCATGATCAAGAAGAAGAAAACAACCAGTGGTTGGCTGTGATGCATAATGACCCGTATGGGAACTATGACTCTACTAGTTTCGGCACATACATCATTTTTGATGAGGACCAGGCAATCCCAAATGTTACAAGGGAAGAGGTACCTACTACTCGAGATTTAGAGATCTAGACTTTGAATTTTGATGGGGCTAGAAGTAAACATGGTGCTGGAGCAAGAATTTGTCTTACTGCTCCAAATGGTGATAAAATTTTAAGGGCTATTCGATTCCAATTTGCTTGCACTAATAATGATGCTAAGTATGAATCTTTAGTACATGGACTCTTGTTAGCCAAGAAAAAGGGAATAAAAAGCCTAAAAGTAAAAGGAGATTCAAAATTAGTAGTAAAGTAGATTAGAGAAAAGACATTAGCCAAAAATGTGAGAATGAGATCCTACAGGCACAGGATTTGGGATTTGATAGAAGATTTTGAAGCTTTCAATATTGAGATTATCCCTAGAAGTCAAAACTTTGAAGCTGATAGGATGGCCCAGATTGGCTCACAATTTAACCTAGCAATTGGCCTATTGGTTAATAATGAGTTGATAAAAGTTATAGTGAGGCTGACCATTCCAGACAATGATGAGAATTGGCAAATATTTGAAAATGATGCTCAGGTAGTCTCTTTCTTACAAAAATTAGATGAGTTTGCTGATCAGTTGCAAACCAAAATTGAAGAGGCATATGGTGATCAGATTATACAATTGAGGACTAATAAGCTCCCCAAGGGATTGATCACCTTAGAAAACTTGTTTGACCCAGAGGATGTAAGCCTGGAAAAGAAAAGGTTCCAAGTAGATAAAGTAGACTATTCTGAAATAGAGGTGAGTGATGGGAAAAGACTAAAAGTTGGGAATTCTAAAACTCAAGAAGAGAAGGAAAGACTAATCAAATTGTGCCAGAGATATGATAGAGTCATAGCTTGGAGTTATGAAGACCTTCATGGATACAATAGAGACATTATTCAGCACACAATAGAACTGTCTGAAGGGTCTAAGCCCATTAGATAGAAATAGAGGCCAGTAAATCCAAGGATTAAGCCTCTAATGGTAGATGAGTTGTAGAAACTTTTAGATTCCAAAATAATGTTTCCAATCAAGCACTCAACCTGGGTATCAAATCTAGTACCAATTAAGAAAAAGAATGGAAATGTAAGATTGTGTGTAGATTTCAGAGATCTAAATAGAGCATCTCTGAAAGACCACTATCCCTTGCCCTCCATGGAAAAAATTATACAAACTATGGCTAGATCAGAGAGGTTTTATTTACTAGATGGTTTTTTTGGATACAATCAGATTTGGTTGGCTAATGAAGATCAGTACAAAACTGCTTTTACTACCAAATGGGGGACATTTGCATATGCTAAGATGCCTTTTGGTCTATCGAATACAGGATCCACCTTTCAAAGAGATATGGATATAGCATTTGGGGAACTTATAAATAAGATCATCTTGGTCTATCTAGATGACCTCACTATATTTTCAAAAAATGTGGATGATCATTTTGATCATTTAGAATCTGTCTTCAAGAAATGTCAGGATTTTGGGATATCATTAAATCCCAAAAAAAGCATCTGTGTTGTACCTCAAGGCAAATTGTTGGGACATATAGTATCTAAAGAAGGAGTTTTTATAGATCTCGATAGAATCATAGCTATAATGAACCTACTTCTTCTAGTAAATAAAAAGGCAGTTCAGTCCTTTGTAGGGAAGATCAATTTTGTCAGTAGATTGATATCTAATTTTGCAGGCTTGGTAAGACTAGTGACTCTCTTGCTAAACAAAGACCTGGTCTTCAAATGGACTACAGAAGGAAAGCAAGCCTTTGAAGAGATCAAGAAGGCTATCTCAGCATCCCCAATGCTTAAAAAAACTAGATTTTTTCAAGCCCTTCATAATGTATGTCTATGGAGGAGAGTCAAGTATTACTACTGCCTTGACTCAAAAGAATGATAGGCTAGAGGGAAAATGCCCAATATACTTTTTTTTAAGAACCCTTATGGATTATGAGACTAGGTATAATTTTGTGGAAAGACAAGCCTATGCCATGGTAAAAGCCCTCAAGAAATTCAGGCATATGATATCAGGGAACAAAATTTTGATACTTGTAGCTCACCCAAGTGTCAGGAAATACATCATGGAGGGAGAAATTACTGAGAAAAAATCCAATTGGATCACCAAGATCCTTGAATATGATGTAGAGGTTAGACCCACCAAGCTAGTTAGAGGTAGGGGTTTGTGTTAATATATAACCTGAGAGCTGGAAAAGATGTTACCTGAGGAAGCAAATTCAGAAGGAGAGACAGAGGTGGTGCTAAAAATACAAGAGGTTGATCAGGAATCCTGGGTCACAAGTAGGATTCATTTTATGAAAAATGGGTTTTATTCAATAGAACTCCCTCAAAATAAGAGGAGATATTATAGGATACATGGAGTTCATTTTATTTTAATTGAACAAGTCCTTTTTAGAAGAAATTCTGATGGAAAATTGTTAAGATGTGTAGAACAGGCTGAAGCTAAGAGAATACTACACGAAATGCATCATGGAATATCAGGGGGGAATTTTTTGGCAAAGACCACAGCCATAAAGATAAGTGAGGTAGGATATTTATGGCTCACTTTATTTGTAGATTGTTATCAGCTGGTTAAAAAATGTCAATCCTGCCAATATTATATGGGGATGAGGAGGAATGCAACCATGCCCCTTAGTCCTATAATTGTAGATGAACCTTTTGCTCAATGGGGTCTTGACTTCATTGGAATAATAAATCTAGTGTCCAGTATGGGTCATAAATGGATATTAACTACCACATACTATTTCACCAGATGGATCGAGGCAGTCCCACTTAAGGAAGTAACAAAGAATGTGATCCTAGATTTTCTAGGGAGTATCACTACTCACTTTGGGGCTCCTCGCTCCATAATTTTAGATAATGCTAAAGCATTTTTGGGGTCTAAAGTATCTGACTTTGCCTTGAAACATGGAATATATTTGAAAACTTTATCTAACTATTACCCTCAAGGTAATGGTCTGACAGAATCAACCAACAAGAACCTAGTAAGACTCATCAAAAGAGTAAGGGTTGATCATCACAAAGAGTGGCATAAAGTGCTTAATCTAGCACTATGGGCTGATAAAATCATGCCTAAATAGGTGATCAAAATGTCCCCATATGAGGTATATGGAAAGTCTACTGTGATTCCCCTAAGCTTGGAAATCCCTACTCTCCAATTGATCAAACAAATTGAAATTGAAGAAAATGGCCCCATGCAGGTCAGACTCACAAAACTTTTGGAAGTTTAGGAGAAGAGGGATACGGCCCATGATTCATTGATTAAGCATCAAGGAATGGTTAAGAACCATTTTGATAAAAATACTTCAAATCCTAATTTTGAAGTAGGCCCAATTATTTTGAAATGGGATGTAAGAGTCACCAAGCTAGGTCAACATACCAAATTTGAAGCATTATGGACTAGCTCGTATAAAATTTGCACGTGTAAGCAGAAGAATTCATTCGAGTTGGAATCGATGGAAGGAGAACCTGAAGATATTCCTGTTAATGGAATCTATTTGAAGCATTTCAATTAACTTGGGTCTCTAATGTATTATAGTTAAATTATTTCCCTTTCTCGCATTGTTGTCTTGTTGTTTTCCCACTTTTCTTTTTAAATAAGTGTTTTAAACACATGTCGATGGCTCTTTTAAAGCTGTAAATTTCATAATTTTGGTCTAACAGAAGGTGGAATTTTCTTTTTGAGTAGGCTCAAAAGTCTTGGGGGTCGCTAGTAAATATAGAGTAAATTTTTACTCTACGTTGCATTCAAATTTTTAGTCGCGCATTGCAATTTTGGTTCCCGCATACCTTGGTCGTGGCAGCAGAGTTTTGGAGTAGAGCCCAGGTTTGTTTCTTTCGATTATCAAAGCTCAGTAGAAGCTAACAAGTGGCGTAGTCTGAGCATGGGTTTTCTTTTCCCCTTTTTTTATTGTTTCCTTCATTTCATTTTTGCCTAAGTGTTGAATTCAAGTGGAGGCCACCAAGTGTCACTTTTCGAGACATGGAGCCAGCCAACTGGCATCATTTGAGACACTTTTCATAACTTTCAGGATGGTCATGAAATGTGCCACATATCCAATAGCAGCTTAGTGGAACACATCATGTGTCGGCATCTACGTC
>JARHVA010001173.1:2322500-2530000 GCA_037957365.1 Torreya grandis | reverse complement strand
GGGGGTAGGTCTAGGTAGGTCTCTTAGGGAGTCTGAGATAGGAGAGGGAGATTCAGGTGGAGCTATGGCAGTGAAGAGTATGTAGAGGAGAAAGAAAAGGGGAATTATTAGTGAACAAAAATAACAACAGTAAAAATGTATGAAATAAAAACCATAAAATAAGATGAAAAAGCAAAAATCAACAAAGTTGTAAATATCATAAGAATATACAAATGATCAACAAGATTTTTGAAAGGCATGACACAATTTCAAGAATACCAGGGTACTTATCAAAACTCATCTAACTACTTAAAACCACTCTACTACCCCAAAATTTGACATCAACATATAGCCTAGATCATAAGTAGAACTTGTAACCACCTAGTGTATTCATCAGTTGTATCTGATCCAAAAATTGATAAAATGATAAATTAGAAATGAACTTTAATCAATTATCCATTACATCAAGCAATCCATACATCATTAAGTACAAAATTTAAAACATGATATATATATCAACCTATGGCAAAGCATCATAGCATCAGAATCAATACATAGTCCAACTAAGTAAGGAAGTGTAACAAGCATCTATAAACATGCTATATCAGTGTTTAAATAATCATGTCAAGGTGCAAAAGGGTAGGATTGTGATAGTTTATTGCATTTCAAAATTATTAGGAGTATTTTTGATACAGGAACATCACTACCCTTTATATAATTTTGGTTTATGTTCATTGTTTGAGTCTTTTGAGAATCATCATATGTCATTTTAGGTTTTTAAGAGTCATTCATAGGTGTTAAGAAGGTCTCAAATTTGAATTAGGATCATATTAGCCTTTTCCCACCAATTTCCTTATTTAAATTTTCAAACTTCTTAAGAAACTTTGATGTGGGAAATCATGTCTAAAATGAGTCTCAATGTTGTAAGTTGTTTGGTCAGGCTATAGAAAATGGTTAAAGGTGTTATAACACAATATATGACTCATAATATTAGTCATTTGATAGGTTTATTAATGGTTAAGTTAATTAAGACCCTCCCAACATATATGAGGAAGTTAGAAGGTAGTTAAAGTAGTTATAGAAGTTTTCTATATAGGTAGGTGTTTGTTATTAATGAGTCATTTGAAGGTAGGAAGAGGTGTGAAAGAAATATGGTAGAGAAGTTTTGAAAATATAAAGGAGAAAAATCTATCAATTAAACCATGTTATGTAAGTATTGTCAATAATATGAATGAATAAAGCATTTTGTTTTGTAAACAAGAAGGATTCTATTGTGTTGTTTGAGATGATGTTATACGTACTAGAGACTTATAACATATATGAAACTAATTATATAGTAATCAATAAATAATTTATTGAGTTGATGATTAATTATTCATCCATATCCTAACTGTATGTTGAGATAAGCAAACTATGAAAGAGTATTGTTTATGAAAGAAGATTCATAATGTATTTTTTTGGTGTTTGATCTAAGTTTGTTGAGTATATTTATTGTTTTTAATTTTATTTGAATTAATTCATGTGTTAATTTTTATGTCACTTGGCATAGTAAGCAATAGGGACCTATAGAGTAATGCACATATAGTTAGTAAAAATATAGGGTATGGTCAAGAGTGGAGTTGTTTTAGATCCTTTAAAATCTTATAAAAAGTTTGAAAACCATTATTTGAGTTCTAAGATTCAAGATTTTGTTCCCTGAACTCTGTAGAATGTGACTGAGCATATACTTGAGTCAAAAATGTTGTGGAAATGTGGAATAGAGGCATAAATGTGGAGTTATAATGATTTTTAAGGGTGTTTTAGGGTTACACAATCCCTCAAAAATATTTACAAAATAATGAAACCTATTTTAGAACTTTAAATCCTAAGATAATAGCTCTCGAGTGCATACATAGCCTGCTAACCCTGAACTAGGGTTTTGACTCAAATTTACATTTTTAAGGAGATTAAACTGGTATAACTTCATAAATTTTTTTAATATGAAAGGTTTTCATGTGTGTAATGATATTTTTTATACTTTATTTTGATTCTATATGTGTACGTATAGGAGAGGAGGACTATGTGTGTTTTTATGTAAGATAGACCTAATTAGGCCTAATAATGGGATCAAAAGGATTAGAAAAAGGTCTTAAAAGTAGAGTTTGAATTTGAAATTTCATAGAGAGAATAAAAATGATAGAGGGTGTCAAATTTTTTCATTGGTTTTCCAATATTCATCTATACAAAACTGTACATGAATAAATGTCCCAAAAAGGGGCTACAAGGACTGTGTTTTGAGTAGGGAGAGTTGTCTAGGATAGAATAAGAAGTGTTAAGGATTTGGAGAATCATCAAGGAGGTCTATTGAGACTATTATAATCATGAAAAAGACACTAAAAGATAATATATAATCCAATGAACCTTAGAACCATTGAATGGAGAATGAACTAGTGAACCATTGCTAAAGAAATGTAACTTAAAACTAAGAGAAAGTATCGAAGCTAGGTGGAAAAGGTAAGTAAAGGTGAATGTATTTATTGTTTCCATTCAATAAGGAAAATTTTAATGAAGCCATATACATCATATGTTATTAGAGTGAGGAGTTCATTAGGAAGAAGGTGAATAAGGTATGCATAAATAAAAGGTACATATTTGTTTTTTATTTTCATTCTATGAATTTAATCATTTCATTTCAATAATGTTGAAGGATATTATTATATTGATAAGGAAAGTTACAAGTATATTTGAAAGAGAGGAAAATATATTTGAGTGAAAGAGAAGAGATGTGGCAAAGCCCTTAAGTGAAGGAGGCTTAGAGAGAGAAGAGCTAGTGAGAGCTCTAAGAAAGAATCTCAAGAGGAGAGAATGAGATAGAGAAAAGATTCCTAGGTGAGAACAAGAAAGAGATAGACTCTAGAGAGAGAGTCTAGTGATAAATACCAAGTGAAGATCAAAGAAGGCAAGTAGGAAGGCTTGTCAATAAAATATAAAGGTCCAAGAGAGAGACCTTAGAGAGAGTGTGAAGATTAAAGAGGAAAAGGAAAGATGAAGGGATTGATGAATGAGGAATTCCAAAAGAGGATGGAATTAAATAAAATAAATTGGGAAAGAGAGAAGGAGTAAATTCCCAAATATGTCAGTTTTATCAAGAAGGATAAGAATGTGATAGTGTAAGACAAGTGCCAATAAAGAGCTAATGTAGGACAAGTTTATAAGATAATGGAAGAAGAGAGTGAAATAGTTGAAGGGAATTTTAAGGAATTAAAGACAAGTAATAATGACCTACTAAAATCAGACCAATAAGTGATTTACTCTCAAATAAACATGTGAAAAGTTTGTTATCAAGTTTATCCTATCAAATTTCTTTCATACAAAACAATGAGTATCTATACCACTTTGTTGATAAAGTGGACATGTTGAGAGAATTAGTGAATGAAAGATAAGTTAATGATTAAGTCAACAATGAAAAACAACAAGAGGTGGATAAAGAGGTTAAATAGGTTGAAGGCATTGTAGGATAAAAAATGAAACAAACAATAATATTCTCACTAGTGGAAGATCCAAATATAGAAAGAACAAGAAATCATGAGCAAGAGTATGGTTTACAAGAAGATAATAAAGAGGTTATTTTCATTGACTTTTGTGTTCTATGTGTATGTTGGTTACAAGAGTATAACCAGGTGTTGAATATTATCAAATGGGAGATCAGTGTGTGCGAAGTCAACCTCTAAGGAGAAAATGAGAGAGAGATGAATAACAGAGGAACCATCATAAAGTTAATCAAGCATCAAGAATATTTATGTGCCTCAAATAGACCTTATGATCTAGGAGGAGATGCCATTGAACAATAGGTGCTGAACAAAAACATCAAAGTTAAATCAATTATAACTTTTAAGGAAAGTTTTCATTTGCTCCTCAATAGTATGATGTAGGAACATCACTACCCTTTGTACAATTTTGGTTTATGTTCATTGTTTGAGTCTTTTTAGAATCATCATATGTCATTTTAGGATTTTAAGAGTCATTCATAGGTGTTAGGAAGGTTTCAAATTTGAATTATGATCATATTAGCCTTTCCCAACCCATTTCCTTATTTGAATTTTCAAACTTATTAAGAAAATTTGGAGTTAGAAATCATGTCTAAAAGGAGTTTAAATGTTTTAAGTTATATGGTTAGGCTATAGAAAGTGGTAAAAGGTGTTATAGAATAATATATGACTCATAAGATTAGTCATTTCATAATTTTGTTAATGGTTAAGTTAATTAAGACCCTCCTAACGTACATGAGGAAGTTAGAAGGTAGTTAAGGTAGTTATAGAAGTTTTTTATATAGGTAGGTGATTTTTATTAATGATTAATTTGAAGTTAGGAGGAGGTGTGAAAGAAACATGGTAGAGAATATTTGAAAAGAGAAGGGTGAAAATTCTATCAATTAAACCCTGTTATGTAAGTATTGTCAAGAATATGAATGAATAAAGCATTTCATTTTATAAACAAGAAGGATTATATTATGTTTCTTGAGATAATGTTATAAGGACCAGAGATGTATAACATATATGAAACCAATGCTATAGTAATCAAGAAATTATTTCTTGAGTTGGTGATCAATTGTTCATACCATGTCCTCATTGTATGCTGAGATAAACAAACTATGAAAGATTATTATTTATGAAGGAAGATTCATAATGTATTATTTTTAGTGCTTGATATTATTTTGGTGAGTATATTTATTATTGTCAATTGTATTTTAAGTAATTCACATGTTAATTTTTATTTCACTTGGCTTAGTAAGCAATACAGACCTGTAGAGTATTGTGCATACAATCAGTAAGAATATAGGGTGTGGTCAAGAGTATAGAAAAAGAATCTCAAGAGAGTTTATTGACTCAAAAAAGTGAATAGAGTTGTTGTAGATCATTTTTAATATTATATGGAGTTTGTAAACCATTATTTGAGGTCTAAGATTTAATATTTTGTTCCCTGAACTCTATAGAACATGACTAAGCATATAGTGGAGTCAAAAATGTTATGAAAATGTGGAATAAAAGCATAAGTGTGGAGTTATAATGATTTAGAAGGGTGTGTTAGGGTTAAAAAATCCATCACAAATATTAATATAAGAATGAAATGCCTTTTTATACTTTAAATATGATGATAAAGCTCTCATGTGCATACAGAGCCTGCTTACCCTAAACTAGGGTTTTGACTCAAATTTGCATTTTTAAGGAAATTGAACTAGTGTAACCTCTAAAAAATTTGTAATATAAAAGGTTTCCATGTGTGTAAAGTTAGTTTGGAGACTTTAATTTGATTTTGTATGTCTATGTATAGGAGAGGAGGACTATGTGTGTTTCTATGTAAGATGGACCTAATTAGGCCTAACAATGGGCTAAAATGGATTAGAAAAGGGCCTTAAAACTAGAGTTTGAAGTCAAAATTTCATAGAGAGAAGAAAAAGGATAGAGGGTGTCTATTTTTGTCATTGGCTTTCTAATATCCATCCGTATAGAATTGTACATGAATAAATAGCCCAAAAAAGGGCTACAAAGACTGTGTTTTGAGTAGGTGGAGTTGTCTAGGATAGCATAAGAAGTGTTGAGTAGTTGGATAATGGTCATAAATGTCTAGTGAGACTCTTATAATCATTAATAAGACACTAAAATCTAATAAATAATCCAATGAACCTCAAAACCATTGAATGGAGAATAAACTAGTGAACCATTGCTAAAGAAGTGTAACTTGAAACTAAGATAAAGGATCAGAGCTAGGTGGTAGAGATAAGTAGAGGTGAATGTATTTATTGTTTCAATTCAATAAGGAAAAATTTAATTAAGCCCTATACATCAATTTTATAGCAAAGTGTCCATTTATTTTTCTTTAAACAACATGACATTATTCATTTAGAATCATGATACCCCTCTTTATTATTTTTGATCCACTCTCATTTAAACTTGTGATTTGATTAGTTTCAACTGTCTCAAAATTACATTTTGTCTCATCTTTATTTTCATACCAAATTAGTTTTTGAAACCCATACCATAACAGAGACTGTGTCTATGCGATAAATTTTCATACACAACACATAATGTGAAAATGGGTTATTTTAGGTCTTATTGGCCAAAATTAGCCTACATACAAAAATATTACCTAGATGGATCAGTCCACTTTCTTGAACCATTCAAAATCCTTCTACCCCTATGACTAGTCCCTTTATGGTCTTGAATTGATGTTGCAGTGCAGTATTATGGGAGGTCTTGGTGTAGTGTCAGAAGTTGAGTAGAGTTAAGGTTGAGTGAGTGATCCAATGTTGAGAGGAGGAGACAAACCTCATGACCCTACCACATGTCACTTTCAATCTTTAAAAACACTTTAATTAATATTTAAGGTGAATCTATAAATTTTGAAGAAAAGGCCTAGAAACAGGTCTAAAATTACAAGTAAAGGTCATCTTTTGTAGGTTATTAAGGTAATAAATATGGTTTTGAAGCTTAGAGTTATCTTAGTAAATTTAAAATGCCTCCTAGTGTCCATTTTAATAGATAAATATGTCTATCACAAGCCTAAATGACCCTGACTATCTTAGCACATCATGCATGAATTAACATGTTAGTTTGGTTGTGCATTTATAATAAGTGTACTTTTGAAATCAACCAAAGTTGAAGCATTACATGAAAATTATGTATTTTATGCCATGTATATCCATTGAAATTTTGGTGTCTTGGTGTGTTTCCTATATCAAGATATAAGCCTTCAAAAAATGATCTAATAGTATGAGACATGCCAGGGGATGTCAAATTAAAGTCATAGGAAATCATTGTTTGGATTAAAAAATCTTTAGCAAGATATGAATTGAATGAAGGGATGCAATTGTCAAAACCTCACTTGATTAGATAAAATTTTGATGGTACATGGGTGATAGGGAATTCAATATGTCAAATTCCCCTAGAACAAGATCGATGATTCATATTTTTATGTACAAATTCTGATCAATGATCCATGTTGAAGAATAGGATCAATAAGTCAAGATATATATACAACATTTGTTCAATCATGTAAATGGATATCTAATGGTGATCATGAGTTCAATAGGTTAAAGGATCCCAATATTGAGTCTGATGGTGACATGTGTCATAATCATGGTGAATTGTAGCTTAACGGTGCACATTTGATCATGAATATCAAAAATTAATGACTCGCATTCAACCATGTAGATGGAGATCAATGGTGTGAATTGAGTCAATAAGTCAATGAGACCAAATTGTATGTTAGTCTATCACATGATGTAAGAGTATTAACTAGATGGGGACTAAGATCATGGTCCATAAAAGACACATGAGGCTATAAGGTGTCATGATCTTGAAAGCTTGGATCAAGGATCAATGGCCAACATTGAAAGTTAAGGCTAGGAGACTATCAAGGAGATCGATGGAGCAAATTTGATCAAGTTTCTAGGAGTCATGAGATGAATACACATGTCCAAATTAATAATTCTCATTTTTTAAAAATTCAATAAAATAATGTGGTAAGGAGATGCCACATAGATAGACATATCAGATCGAAGGATTTTATGGACCCAAGCATGTGAATGTATAAATATGAGATCAAAATCCCATTATTAACACCAAATTGAAGACTTAAAATTCATATTATACCATTAAATCTTAGTTAAGACCCTTTTTTTAAGGTTTATAACCTATAGGCCATGTTTTCTAAGGTTATAGTGTTGTTTCATGACTGTGTTCATTGTTCTTTGAAAGGGATCCACATGTACAATGAGTTCTTGGCTTCCATAATGCTTTGACCTATATAACCATGGTAACATACTAATTTTAATTAGATGGATACATCAAGGAGAAAGGTATCCATGGAAAACTAATAAGGGAATTATTTTTCTATTCCATGGAGACCTATAATAAGTTCCAATAAGCACTATATAGTCAGTATGGTATTAGTGGATGGTGGAAGAGGGTTTTCAAGGTTGAAAGGCCTTCAAGATATTTTTTAAGGTATTGTAATGATAGGAAAGAAGATCCTATAACTTGAGGTGTTTTAACCCACTAAGATCACCAAGAGAGTTTCATATATACTCATGCTACAATCAATGCATCCTATAGCCTACCCTCAGAGCAAGCTATAGCCAAGGGTGACGAGTATGATACTCTTTAAGATGCTTACATATCATGGAGATATGCAAGAGTAAGGTGTGTTTTTAGGAAAATGTATAAAGTATGAAGAGTAATGTGGTAAGAGGATGATCATAAAATTTATATCAAGATTATTTTTCAAAAAGCAAGCTGGGCTTATTTTTGGTCATCCTCTCATAAGTGATCAATCACCTAAAATAAGCCTAAAATATTCCATAATTATTAAGGGTTAGGATGGTCATGAGACTTGTCAAAGTGTTTTAAAAACCTAAAAACATCCAAGTGCATGAAGACTACAACCTAAACCTAAAGCATTATCATTTGAAAAGGATATTGAGGATGATAACCTCAGTCAGAGTAGCAATGACTTCATGAAAAAATAGTCATAACTCTATCATGGAGGGTTTGGATATCAAGTTTCAATATTGGGGTTCTTAACCAAAGTAGGGTAATAATATAAAATGTCATGAATTATAATGAAGATAATGGAGATCACTTGGAGGAGCTTATATACTCATATATAGTCTTTCACCTTGAAAATAAACCCAAAAGTCTTAAACAAGCAGTGTTCAAGCCTAATAGTCCATAATAGGGTTTTGTCATTGAAGTATGTTTTAAGGTTTCATTCATGATCAATGTTTATTTTAGAAAGGATGTAAAGGCATATTGAGCTTGTCTAGGCTTGCAAAGGAGCTTTTTGACCAGATTTGGGTGTTGAGACTCATAGATCCATAAAATGGCCTAGAATTACTTAGAAACCACCTAAAATGTGTAGAGGACTCCCTATATCTCCTAAAAAACCTATTTTGTAGAAGAATCTGGCAGATTTGGGTGCTTGGGAGGCCCAAAATGGTTAAAAATTGTGCACTTTTATATGTTGTTAGGCCCTTATTTCATCTAAGTATGGATCCACACCAAATTGATAGACATCTTGGTGTGAGGAAATCACTTGGTATGATTTCCATTTTTATATCTTTTATGTCAGCTAGAGGAATCGATGCACATCTTGTGATAGCTGGTAGGTGGGTAATTGGCACTCATTTTTTCAAGGGATTTTCTTGAGTGGCTACATGTGGTGACCATAGCATAAAGGGGCTAAGGTGATGGATCTAGTAGAATGATCAACCAAGGCTCCAACTTAGCACTCGACATGCACTCTCTACCCTGGCATGAAGATGCTCCTATGTGATTTAAATCCAAGATTGATCTAATGAAGAGGGAGACTCTCATTTGATAAGGCAAAATCCTATCAAATTTTATAAGAACTACATTTTGAATCAATAAGATTAATTGTCACCTATATTTTACCTTTAACTTGTGTTTAGTAAGCTTGTGCATAATGGCTTTTTGAATAAGTGTTCGTCCATGTCCATTGCCTTTATTTTTTTATTTTTTTAAGGTGTTTTCAAGCTAATTTTAGGTCTGAACTTGAGCTCTTTATTCCATTAATATATGTTTTAAATGATTTTTATAACTCCTCTTTGCTTCATGTATTGCTTAGTGAGCCTATTTTATGAAATACTTATGCAAATTAACTAGTTTGTGAGATTGTGTGAGCAAGGATTATTTTATGCTAAATTAGTGTTTATTTTAGGATTATGTGAGTGTCATTTTAACTTGGTGAATCATCCCATTTATATCTCTTAGTTATCTTATACCCCTTATCTATCTCTTTTCCAAGTAGAAGTATTAATTTAAGTGATCTACCAAGAATAAGTCAGCCTTCTCTAGAGGTTCAACGTGACTACAAGGTACCCATTTACCTGAGGTTATTCCAATATTATGTCTAGAAGTGAGAGAGACTAAAATAATCTCCTACAAGGGTAAAATTATGTGCAAAAATAGTTTTTGGCATGCCTGATGGGACCACTTAAAAATGATATTGGTCAAGTTTGATGCTAATTTGATCAATTTGTAGCAGTTATAGCTTCCATCTTTTAGTATCGGGTGACTCCAAAGAATAATAAACAATCTGGTGGTAGAGTAGTACTTACTCTTTCATGCTAAAGGTGACTACAAGATAAGATTCTAGAGGTATTCATTTTGATTTTTTTGAATTACCTTTAAACTTAGTAAGAAGGTTAAGATTTTATAACACTCACCCATATGTGGGAAACTTTCCTCCTAAACTAGTTTCAAAATCTACCTCTAAAGAATATATTTGTTGGGTCCCATCACTACCATGGCAACCCCTAGAGCTTTCCCTTTTGTAACTTTAAATGGTTAGAGTATTTTTTACTTATATAAGTATGATCTAATTCCAATAGCATATCTTAAAATTGTTCCTTACTTCATATAAGACCAGTCTACAACCCCTTCTGAGCACCTCAAAGATATAGCCAACTTTTACAATATCCATGATATCAATGAGGAATATATGGATATCAAGTTATTGGTCATATATTTCTAGGGTAAAGGTTTACAATGGTATATAAACCATGTTTTTAACTCCATCACATCATGGTATTAGTTGGGTGATGTATTGTGTAAAAGGTTTGAAGATAAAACTGACCACTTTTCACTTATCGAATAACTAACTATAATCAAGAGGGCTCCTCATGAGGTTATGCATGATTTTAATACAAGGTTTCAAAAGACATGGGATATGACTCTAGTCTCTATTAGGCCTACTCCTAACTATGCTTTCCTTTACTATCTAAAAGCTTTTAATAGTGATAATGTAGTAATGATTCAATCTATGGGAGGAAATACACTACCAGATGCTTATGAAGTGGAAATCAAAGCAAAGAATAGTCTAGTACAATCTGGAAATATTATACCTAGGCCACTAATTACTTTGTTTCCTAAGATTCAACCACTTCCTATTATCATTCCTCCCCTTACTACTATTCCACTTATGCCAACACTTGTTTCCATACCTACACCAAAGAATAAAAAGGCTTTAACTAGTCAATCTAGTGACTCCCAAGAGCATAAGAATTTCCAAGAGCTTAAAATCATGGTTCAATCCTTTGGAAATGAATTGGTGAATGTGAAAAGGTAGAAATATTAGTTTAATAAACCTTATCAATCTCCATTTCAGCCTCAACAATAGTCTTATCAAGCCAATAGGCCACCCTACAAAGGAAATTTCCAAGTACAAAGCCAAGGATAAGGGAAACTTAACTATGTTAGGCAAAACAATTATAATACAAATGCTACAATTACCTCTAACACTTTGGTCACTACTTATAAAAATATTGCTCAAAAAGTGAGGGTACTATGCATTGGAATCAGTCTTTTGGTTAATCCATTATCCCAAATAGTGAATTAAATCTAGCTCTTATGGAAGCAGGGTGCTAGATATGGATATAATCAAGCTCTTATGGCTTAGGGTATAGAAATACCTATGATGACAAAATCATATGAGCAAAGTAAGGCTAAGGGCCTAATGAGGGACCAAACTAGTTGGATTCTAAAATTATTAATTATGAGTAGGAATCATGCTATACATCTAATTAGTAGGTTAGTTCTAGCCAAACATATATTCTAGTTGTAGTTAATACAAGGTTCAAAAGAAGGAATATGGATGGTAACCAAGAAGCAGTCAAAGAGCCTCCTAGTATTATTCCATTACTATCAAATCCAATTAAACCTAATATTTTCACTTGAACTTGAACCCTTTGAGGAGTCACAAGTATATCATCATTCAAGTGGCATAATGAAACCACCTCAGAGCTGTAGGTAACCCAAATTTGAAGTGGATTTCTAGATTAGGGCTAGTTCTCTTGATGTATCAGTATACTCAAACTTATTGCTAAATTTTGAGGGGTGAAAAGGGAGAAGGATCAATAAAAATGAATCTAATCTAGGGGAGGTGATAAACCAAATATATGGTCTAATCACACCACTTACAATGCACTTGGAATCAAGGAGAATCCCATACATACACTTCATCTAATTCAACACTCCTCTTCTACATCAATGATTCAAGCATGGGGTCTTGAAGAGAGCTTAGGCTAGAATGAATTATAAAATAAGACTTATAGAAACACTAAATAATATACTCACTACACCTACAATCCACATTAGACACTTCTTGCTAACTTTTAAAATATAGCTCTTAAATCACACAAGGCACTAGGAAGAGTAACATGTGGAGGCAAGCAAAATACACTTGCACAAGACCAAAAACCATAAAATTGAACTTAGTGAAATATTGAATGAGGTAAAAACAACATTCTTAATTAAAATGAAGTCAAAATTTTTACAGGGTTTTGCCATACCTAGGTGGAGAGATCCATACAATAGCCAACAAAGCTAGAATTTAAAACAATTGTGAGAGGAAAGAGAGAAAAGGAAGCTCAAGAGTCACTAAGACACTTTCCAAGCAAAATGAATGAGTTACAACATCAATGTAATATATCATGAGATAGGTCCTATAATAAAATCAAATACAAATGTCCCTCAACTCATTTAAATCCTCCATGTGGCATAGATTCTCTTGTGCTTACATAAGAAACAACCTCTATGATTTGCCTTTATTAACTATCTCATCACTACATAGGGTTAGGTTTGATGATTTATCTAAAGGGAAGGGGTTACCTACAAGCCTCCACATGCATTATATCATCCCTTAATCATTCCTATTCTTATATCCATGAGCAATCATCTCAAATAATTAGAATATGACCCCTTCTCATGCACCTCTCACACTTGGCACCCAAAACCTTTCCAATTCTACAATATTATCCATACACAAAGAGGGATGACACATATAAATATTGTCTAAGTTATCAGGTTCATAAATCAAGACTTAAAAGGCTTCCCAATTGGAGTTTCACCATTTTTTACTAAGTGTTCACTATCTGCCTACTAGACTAGCTGAGATGAAAGGGATGGTAGACACACTTGGGAGATTATATATCTCAATAAATTAACATTATAACTTATAATAAGTACTAGTATCTCTTCCAAAGGTGGTTTCATCCTTTGAAACTCTTCTATACCTATAAAACATATAAATCTATCAAAATAAGCTCTATTGCACCTCATCTATATAGGTTGGGTATATGTCAATTGCATGTGTCAGGTCCCTAGAGATTCCTCTATATATCCAAGTTGGTTTCATCACATTTCCACTCTATATAGATTCTTCAACTACAATATTTACCTAATCAAGTACTTAAGGAGGGTTTGTAAGGGTTTTCAAACACTTTTAGGCTTTAGTGTTTGTTCATAAAGTTTCCATGTTGAAGTTATAAACTAGCTCCTCTAAGGGATTATTAGGTACCCTACCTAACTCCCTTGATCATTTTGAGGTCCCATGAAAAGTTTTGAAGAAGTTTCAAGCATCTCAAGATGGTCACTCGTGTTATTTCCAAGCATTCTATAGGGTTTAGGATCCTTCAAGACAAGAAATGACTTCCTAATGAATTTTTCTACAAGGTGAAGGTTCAAAAACCTTCATACACATCCCACAAACATTTTTAAATCATCATAATATCTCATTAGGAGATATAAATGAAAAGAATCCCTCTTTTGAAAATAGTCCTAGACCTTTTTTTCTAGGCTTGACTATAACTTAAGCCCCCCATGACCTTATGATGGATTCCCCTACTTGATAAAAGTAAAGACACATATATTTTACCTCTAAAATCATGAGTCAAAGCATTGAAATGCTTTGTCAATCTTGGGAATGAATATGATTTCCATTTTAGCCCCTTGGCCTTCACTCTGCCCAATTGGTTTGACTACAAACCTTATTGTCTAGGGCACCCTATTTGACCTAAAATATTATATCTATGTTTCTTGTGTTGTTTCATGTGTATTCCAACTCCACAAACCTTTTTGACAAGTTACCAGGCCCTCTGGTTCATTTTTCATCTCCTTCTCCAAGTTTACAAGGTCTGTGTAAGGGGAAAAGTGCCCCCTATCTAAGACAAAATAGGGGGAAATTCCACTATTTTATCCTAATTTTTTTAAGGGATTATAAAACTCCCAAGGATTCTTCATATAAATTTTGATCACCTAATTCCAAGTATAAGACCTTTAACTTTCCCAATCTCCAAGGTAGACTTTTCCTATCCTTGATTTTGACTATATTTACTTCCATAGTCACACCTTTAGGTGTTTATTGAATGGTTTGAGGTCAAATAATAGTGTTAAAAAACTACATTTTAAATATTATAAGTTGATCCAATCATCATACAAATTTACTATTAGGTTTATGCCTTTTGATGTACCTTTCATGCTCTAGAATCACAAGATGATGGTTCTACCTAACTATGTTAAGCATAAACTATGTTTATAACTTTAAGAACTCTACCTATAGGTGTCATTTGATTTATAAATCTAATAAATATTTTAGATAAAGTTCCAAATCACTTTATTTTTCACTATATCTTTCTTATCATTCAATATCCATCTTAAACCCACTAGATTAGGTGCTTCCTTGAATGACTGAGCAACTCTATCATACCCTATCACATGTAGGTGTATGTGTCCCTTTTGATTTGTTCATGAATTTTTATATCTTACATTTAGGATTATTTAGGTCATACAAATATTTCCAATCACAAATTCATCTAAGTGTCATACAACCATACATTTACACACTTATGCTAACCCTTTTACTGTTGACTGAGATAATTCTCCTTGAGACTCTACTGTAGGTCACTATCAGGCTTTGTATTAGGTATATTAGGGACTTGGTTGATATTTTGTGATGGTATTAGAGATCCTTATTTGATCATTAATACCATAAAACACTTTTCCATGCTTGTTATCTCCTTCTTATGTTCAAACAATCATCAAGACACCATACTTAGGTCTTTATCCTTATACCCTATTATTCTAAGATATAGGTTGCAATCTACCCTATGTACGGACATCAAGGCATACTAGAGAAGCAAATCACTATGTTCAAACCTTATATGTGATAAAGTTATATGTTTATTATTATAACCATTCAAATGTGGGGGATGGTATAGTACTAACCTGGGACACAAGAATTTGTTCAAAGAGTTGAAATCCTACTGTAGGTGGTTGATATCTTAACTAGGAATACCTATAGGTTCATATGGATTTTGGAACATTATGCATCATGAATTGAAATTATGCTTAGGTTAAAAATTATACATCAAATCTATGCAAAACTTATCAAATATGAAAATAATGATTAAGACCATAATCTTAGGTGCAAAAGGTCTTTCTAACTTCAAATCATGTAGGTGTTTACTACCTAAAGTTAGTTTTTTATATACACTTTTGAGGACCTTTGTGTGATCTATGAATTTGACTCAAGATAGGATGGTTAGTATGGTTTTATTTCTAAAATGAAAACAAAATGAAATAAACACACTAATAACATAATATCTCTAGGCCTAAACACTATGGAGAGCTTAGCTAACAAAAAAAGTGACAAACACAACTAAAAAGTAAGGAATAAAACACAAGAATTCCTTCACCTTCCTTGGATGCTACAAATTCCTTTATAGTGGTGGCTTTCTCAGTTTTGTGCTCATGAAGTCCTTGGTAATGGAAGTTTGACTACCTCCATCTCTTCTTGGTACCTTTCACTTGTGGCTTGGCTTGGATTGGAATCAATTTGGCATGGTAACACTAATTTATTGAAGCTTTTAGAACCATTTGTGCATTATAACTTATCATTCTCAATTCTTATAAATGATGTTCATGGCCTCTCTATTTATAGATTTTTTAGATTGTCTAGAATCAACCTAAATTGTCCATCCTAAGATTGAGATGTGTGGTTGAGGATTAATTTAATTTTTATAATTAAGTTTATAATTATCCTCATCATGAAATTGGAAGAAAGGACAATTAATAAGCATGAAGGGTATCATGGAAGGCATTGATGAGGTATGGAGGGCATGAATCCTAGTATTTGTGGCATTTATGGCCTAGGGATGCCTTCCTAAGAAATGAGGTCACTTGATGATGAATATATTGAATATCCATTTATAAAAATAATTATTCAACAAGTTTCCATGGAATTTTTTATTAGGACTTGATTTGGGTTAATTGTCTCATAAGCATGCGTAAGCACTTTGTGTACAAATTACTTAGATTGATCAGAATGCCTTGTTATTGGTCCAAAATTTGATTGGATTAGAATTAGAAGTCAATGTCAGATGTATTGGAACCATATTCCTATTTAGGATGTTACCAATGCCAAATAATAAAGGCACACATATTATACAAGAGATTTGATAGGAAAGATCAATCCAGAACACATACATGCAAAATTGACATTTTAACTCAAAATGATCTAATTAAAGTTAGCTATCCCATAAATTACATTGCCCCATTTAGGGATAATCTAGCCAAAATTGGCACTTTAATATGTTAGTTTCACATCATTTAGTGTGTTTTAGTGTTTTTAGTCCAAATTGTTCATTTTGGATAGAAATTAGTCAAAAGCTTGATTGGAGGTTATCGATGGCTAGTTTTAGGTGTCTACAATTTTCCCTTATTTGGGAATGCATTGGAAACTATAAGCATAATAACATCTTCTCAAAGAATGAAAAGGCCATGTATGCCTACAATTATAATGATGATAAACTAACTATATGATGCCCTCTCAAGGGAACAGTTGGCACAAGTATGTCGACAAATGGTCCCTCAAAAAGAAAAAAGTGAAATGAGGGGAGCAAAGAAAGGAAGGATGATGGGGTGAAAATATGAGACATAAAAATTAGTCAAAATCATTGAAAATTCAAGTGGGATGGTGCATAATGGTTTACCTAAAGGCAATTATAAATATTATACCCTGATAGTTGCAATAAGGTATGATAACACAATGATTTACCCAAAACCATTCATAATCATTGAGAAGATGGAGCTTCCCCAGTTAGGATAGATAAACAAGATATCATGCCCCTGTATAGGTAGAAAAAATAAAGTGGTGATAACACAATGAATTGCCCAAAGGTGGTTATAATCATTGAGAAATGTAGGTGGGATGGTGTGTAATGATTTGCCCATAGACGGTTATAATCATTGGACCTCAATTATGGCAAACATGATAAACTTCATCAAGGATGATGATAACTTAACACATAGGGCAATGATGAATTAGAACAACCTACTAGTAGGGAGATGCTTATCCAAACTAATAAAGGTTGAAATTATTTTGTAGTTAATTAATCTATGTGGGATATGATTAGGATCGAATCAACATATTGATGTCAAAGAGATGTCACCATTATTGAATAGACTTCTTGAAGATAAGGTTTTTTATAACACGTGTCAGTAGGTATCATGGTATAACATCATGAGGACTTGGCCAAAATATGCATAAGGACTGACTCACATAATCCAATACTCAACATAAAACAATGCACCAATGATAGAAACCATGATGAAAATGTAAACATATGAATATGGATAGATTCAATTATAAGTGTAGGCAAGGAATCACCCAATGAACACACAAACTGAATCAAGGCAATAGTGCTAAAAGAAAACAAATAAGTAGACAAACAAATAATAAAAAAAACACTCAATAAAAACCCTTAAAAGAATCCATATGAACAATGCCCCTAAAAAAATAGGTGACAACCTTTAACAAACAAATAAAATGGGGGAAACAAAAGAAAAGGAAGGGGTTGGCCAAGCTATCTCCGTATGCACTAGGCAAGTGGACACTACCTACATAGTTACATGGATGTAATATCCAATAAAAAACTTTAGACTAAATGTAGTTCTCCTAGGGAATGGGAAGAATATGATAAATGATGAAAACAAATAGAATGGATGTGATAGAAGAAGAGGAATGGTCTTGCAAAATGGCAAGTGTGTGAGAGAAAAGGCCAAACAGGATGGGGAAACTAAATGACAAGTGATTTATTTGTAACTTAGTAAGGTTTCCCACAATCCTTAAGGCAAAGAAGTGGTCAATGTTTTTGTTCTTTTCTAATGATTTTTCAAATGTTTTTGGAATTGTTTTGGAGTATTTCAACTCAATCAAGAATGATGAGACACTAAATGGTTCAAACTTACAAAATAGAAATATTATTCAAACTTAGGTTTCTTTCAAAATGGCAAGAATGTGGCTTAAGTTGCTCACAAAATGGTGAAAACATGGCTTAGGTTTCTCAAAAAATGGCAAGAGCATTTAAACTTAGGTTGCTCACAAAATGGTGAGAACATGGCTTAGGTTGCTCATAAAATGGTGAGAGCATGGCTTAGGGTGACTGAGCTAACCTAAAAAACTATCAAGCACTACCTACATAGTCTCAGAGTAGGACCTCATGTCATTGTAGTTATGCCCTTACAATAGAGGAATTTGAGTAGTGTAGTAGTCAATTCAAACAAAATAGGCATAGTTGGTAAAAAAAGGAATAGTATGACATATGAAGTGACAAGTTAGTATGTTAAGGCTTAATGTTTCCCCTAGTTTTCCCATAGGTAGTTATAACCATGATATAATAGCATAGATCAATGGTACTAATTTTCCCAAAAGTGATTATAATTAGTATCAAGACCAGTGGTAAGAAAGGAATAACAAATGAAGGATGCAACTAATACAAAAATTCTCACACTATCCCAAAATACAATATCTAAATTACTTGAACCAACTGATGGAACTGATCAGATACCTTTATGCTAAAACTACGTAATGAATGGAAAAAACTAAGGTCAAATATGCTAGGCTTTAGAACACATTGGGTCGATAGAATAGAAGTAGAAAGTGGACATGGTAAAGAGTATGAATAAGGATGGTATTTGTATAAAGAATAATAGTGATAAAATGGCATAACTAAAATGGTGCTTATAGAAAATACACCATAGAGCTCAAGCATAGTATCACTTGAGATGAATAATATTCATTAACTCAGTAAGTTCATCTTCATTTGGTGTGGCAAGCCTATATGCTCCTGATCCATAATTTGTAGTGATGATGAAAGGCCTTATCTAGTTTGGTTTGAATTTCCTTTTATGCTTCTTCTCATATGTGGTATTATTTTGGTTTTCTTTAAGAACAATATCACCAAGTTTAAAAGTTCTATACTTAATACATTGATTATAGTGGCCTTTGAGTTAGTTTTAATATGTTTGAAGATTATTGAGTGTAGTTATACATTTCTCATCAAGTAGGTTTAGTTCTTGCAAGTGAGATACTTGATAGTCATAATCATCTAGGATATGCTTGAAATAGATGTGCAATGAAGGCAATTTGAACTTAATGGGAAATATGGCTTCAATACCATAAATAAGTGAGTATGGAGTGGCTCCCATGGGGGTACGATGATTGGTACAATATGCCCAAAGGATATGTAATATATGCAAGTGCCAATCATGACTAGCATCATTGACAATATTTTTGAGGATATTGACAATGGTTTTATTGGATGCCAGTCATGATGCATGATGTAACATCAAAAATATGGAGATAAAGGGTGTCTCCTAGTAAAGTATAATGAGTGGAATGATGAATGAATTCTTTGGTTTGTTTTCAAGATAGGTTAGGTGGCAAGACTTGGTTATGAAGTTAGTTGTAAAGGTATGAGTACTAGATAGAATTAGGACCAATAATATCATAAATCATGGTAATGGTTGAAGGTTCATGAGCTAGTGCTAAAAAATTCTTGATGAAGAACTAATACTCTCTAGCTTTATCTATTTGTTGAATCAAAGAACCAATAGTATCCATGGCATCTATAATTTTGTTATTAGCCCTTGGTATGTGTTCAAAATAAATATTGGCAATTTGTTGCTTAAGAGTGTCAACCATGGCTTTATATGGAACCAACTTGTCATCTTGGGTCTAAAAATGATCTGTGATTTGATTAATGATTAACTAAGAATCACCATAAACTTGGAGATGAGATATATGCTAATGCACTACTTGTCGAAGTCCTACAACAAATGTTTCATATGTGGCCATGTTATTTATACAAGGAAAGCCGATTCTGAATGATTTAGGGATTAGATCCCTTTGTGGTATAATAAACAATAGGCCTACACCTGATCCATGTGTAGTAAATGAACCATAAAAATACATTTTCTAGGGTTGCTCCTTAAGGGGTGTGTCAATGATAGTCATTATGAATTTATCAAGGAATTGAAATGTGAGTGGTTATGTGTCTATGAGAGGTGCTTCAGTAAGTTGATACACAAGAACTTATCCCTTGATTTCATTTTGATTGACATAATCTATGTCAAACTCACTGAGAAGCATGATCCACTTAGCCATTCTACCTTGCAAAGCTATTTTAGATAGTAGATACTTGAGCGGATCTACTTTTGAAATGACCATGGTCTTATTATTGAACATGTAGTGGCATAGTTTTTGAGATATGAAAACCATGGCCAGACAAGCTTTTTCAATAGGTACATAGTTATGTTTATATGTAACCAAGGTATGGCTTAGGTAGTATATGGTGTGTTATTCTCCATTTTCATCATGTTGAGCCAAGAGTGCTCGCAGAGCATGGTCGATAGCTGATAAGTATAACAAGAATGGCTTTCCTAGTATAGGAGGTAATAAAATAGGTAGATTAACAAGATAGTCTTTGATTTGTTGAAAAGCTATTTGGAAGTGATCATCCTAGTGAAATGCAACTCTCTTTTTCAAAAGGTGTGTAAATGGATGACACTTGTCTGCTAATTAAGAGATGAAGCATTATATTGACTAGATCTTACCCTACAAACTATGGAGTTACTTTAAATTGGTTAGTGGTGGCATGTCGGTTATAGCATGGACTTTAGCTAGATTGACTTCAATACCTCTACAAGACACAATGAAGCCAAGTAATTTTCCTGAAGTTACACTAAACACACATTTCTTTGCATTGAGTCTGACTTTGTACTCCCATAATATTTCAAATATCTTACATAGCACTATTGAATGGTTGGCCCTAGTTTTGGATTTTCCTAATATGTCATCAACATAATCTTCAATAATATCATGCATCATATCATGAAATATGATAGTCATGGCTCTTTGATATGTAGCTCCAACATTCTTAAGGCCAAATGGCATTACCTAATAAAAAAATGTTCCCTATGGAGTGGTGAACATTGTTTTATGTTGGTCTTCTAGTGCTATTTTGATCTAGTTGTATCTTGAAAAGCCATCCATGAGTGAAAACATTTCATAACCTACCATGGAGTTGATGATCATGTCAATATTAGGTAAGGAAAGTTCATCTTTAGGACAATATTTGTTGATGTCTCAAAAATTAGTACAAATTTTGATCCCTTCAGGGTTTTTACTAATAGGTACCACATTAGAGATATATTCTAAGTAGTCAATGGATCAGATACATCCTACTTCTAAGAGTTTTTACAACTCTTTCTTTACCAATACAACAATTTGAGGATGCATCTTACGTAACTTTTGTTTTACTAGTTTGGTGTCTGGATTAACCACAAGGTAGTACAAAACTAAGGTGGGGTATAAACCTGGCATGTCAAAATAGGCCCATGCAAAGATATCTACAAATTCTCTCAATAGAGATATAAAGATGTCATGTTCCTCCTTAGTGAGGGATGCCCCTAATTTTATCCATTTTAGGTCTGATGGATTCTTGATAGTTACCTCTATTATATATTCAAATAGAAGGGTCAAACCATCTTCTAGGATAGTAGGCAATGACTTGAACTATTGAATTATGTCAGGGTCCTCTGTTAGGACTTGCTCTTCAACTTCTCCTAGGCATGATGAATCTGAGTCCCCTAATTGAATATCTAGCCATGTAACAAAAATAGTTGGAAATTATTAGAAAATTTGATCAAATACTTATTTTTTCTCAAATTTGAACTCAGGTCCATAGACAAGTTCATCATTGGTGGTCTCCTAGTCTAAATTTGAAGAAGAATTAACACCCCCATCTAATGATGCTTGAAACAGGTTTTCACTACTAGACTAGCCTTTATCTTTACTTTTTCCCTGGTTAGAAAGTGCCTCAAAGAGGTTTTCACTTTGGGACCTCAATGTTTTACTTATTTGTTTTTGGATAAGGGTGTTCACTCTCTCTCCAAAATAGGCTGTAGGATCCAATGTGATTGAGAATCCTAATTTGTGATTTCCCAATGGAATGTTGTCTCTAAAGCCTAAAAAATCATAGAATGCCTCATCATTTTGGAACTCATCAATCAATAGAATAGATTCTTCATGGTACCAATATATCAGTTGGGGATAATATAATGGTAAGGGGTTGTGATGAATGGCCAAGGTAAGGGTACATATGACATTGTTATCAAACATGTTGGTTTTAGCTAGGTTATCAAAAGTGAGGTTATGATTAGACTCTGCTTCATTGTCAGCATCATCATCACTAGTTACTAGTGATAGAGTTTGAATAAGATATGTGGGGTCATCCCCAAGTGGTTTAAATCCAAGTCCATAAGGTCTTTCATACTTAGTCATGGAAATTGGCTTGATAGTTCCTTGTTGATTCAGTCTGAGGCCTTTTCCTTCATAATTGTGATGCTCTATGATCCTATCAAGAATAGGATACTTTGTCTTTTTATAACAATCAGATTGGTTGTCATTGTATAACCATGATCCATCCCCTTCAAGAGGGTCAGTACCTAGGCCAGATGCTATTATAAATGTGACAGGTCCCTTATCTTTATTCTTTTGTTGCCAATGCATATGTGGGAAGACTTTAGGTCACCCAAAGGTTTTCAGATTTTGAGGAAGATTAGAAATATGAAATGTATCATGGGTCACATACTCTCCTAGTCTATTATCTAAAATAGTGAAATGATTGGAAGCTTTAGGAGGTAGCATGTGGGAAAGGGAATCCAAGGTATTAGGATCTATGCAATTATCTGGTGAAGGATCACTAAGTATAGCTTTTCCTTTATCTTGCTTGGAACTTGGATTCATGTCATCCTGATAATTTTAGCTTTGAAATTTAGCCTCAAGATGTTTGTAGTGTTCATATGGGTGTAAATCTCTAGGAATATTCACTTCCATCCCTGAGTGGGAAAAATTGATGCATTAGTGCAACACTGATGGGACTACACGAATCTCATGTAACTAAGGCCTGCCTAGAAGCATATTGTATGATAACTCAAGATCAAGCACATGAAAAGTGTATCATGGGTCAAAGGCCCAATGATAACTAGAAAACTAATGGTGCCTTGTGATTCTCTTTCCTGATTGTCCTAGGCTTTGATGGTTATTGTTTTTGGTTGGAGATTTATCATTGTGTACCCAATAAGCTTGATGATCTTTAGAGACACTATGTTGAGGCTAAATCCATTATTTATAAGGGCATGTTTCACTTTATGCCATTTTATAAAAACTTATATGTATAATGGATTATTATGGATCAAACCAAGATAAGACATATCACTTTGGTTGAATGTGACTTATTGGGCTAGAGCTAGGTGTCCAACCAAAGCTTGAAATTTATCAAGGGATATGTCACTAGCAATAGTGGATTGGTAAAAAACTTATTCAAAATGTTTTTTTTGGATTATTTATGTTCATAGAAAATCTAAAATATAAATTTGTGTTGGTGTCTTCTGTAATTGTTCCATAATATCAAATTTCTTGTCTTGGTTAGTAGTGAATGGTTTATTTTGAGGCTGAATGGTTGGTTAGATGACAGACATAGTGGTGGATGGTTGTAGGCTTAAGATAGTAATCTTTGACATCTAAGTTGTGACTACATAGTTAGAATTAAATACTATACCATTATTGTGAACTGATGTTGGAAATGGTGTGAGACCAGATAGGACAAGTCTCAGTTGCCAGTGCACTTGCATGTGGTCACATGGCAAGAACAAATTATCAATATAAGGTCTAAAGAGGAAAATCCTAGTTTACTATTTTGTCTATATGTATTCCCAAGTCAAAGAATGATTATCCATGTAATTTGGTTGAATGTTGTTTTTTATAAATGGTCTAGGCTAATTAGTGCTTGGTCTAGGATTAATGGAAATGATATTAATGCTACTCCCTACAATATGACCTACAACCTTGTTGTAGTCATGTGCAACTGCATGGTAGGTTTGTTGGTTGGTACCATTTTGACCTTGGTTTTGTCCATTATTATATCATTATGGGTGTTACTATTGATTTTTTTAATTCTACTGGTTTGGCCTTTGATTTTGATTTTGCTACTATCCTGGCCATTGTTGTTATTGTTGTTACTGATTATTTTACTACTATTGATTATTATGTCAGGGAAAGGGGTTTAGATAAATCCCAAGAGTTTGATTGGAAGTGGAAGCACCATTATCTAATTTTATCTCCCCATTCTCCAACATATTCTTAATTAAATGATTAATTTGGACACATCTTCATAGATTATGCCCATTGACCTGATGATAATCACATAATTCATTTTCACAGTACGAATCAAGATAAGGAATGCCTTAAAAAGCTTTGGTATAGGTCAACTAATCAGATTAATGGAAAAAATCTTGCAAAATACAAACTCAATAGGTTCTCCTAAATCACTAAAGATATGATGTGTAGGCACGGTTCTCCTAGGAGGACAGGTTTGCAATAGTAGTAACTATTGTATTTGTTGTGTAGGTTTTGGTTGTTGTGCTTGTAGCATTAGTTGGAGAGGTTACTACATAGGAGTAAGCTGTAAAGGTGGTAAAGATGATTTTTACACCATTTGGACATGATTAGATTCAGTTACTCCATTTCCCACAACATTCCTATTATGATTGAATTGCTTCAATCTTTCTTGGTTATTGGCTTGTGCTGGTTGAGATGCTGGCACTTGAATGAGATGTTGGTCATTTTCCTAATTGGTACCTTGGTTTTTATTAGTTGAATTAAGCTTGATGACTCCTTTATTGATGATCACTTGCTCAATCAATAAGCCTTTGTTGATGATTTCCTTGAAAGTATGCACACATTGTAATTCCAAATGATAAGCTATCTCACTATGCAAATTTTTGGTAAACACAGTAGCTAATTATTTATCTAGTAAACTATGGGTGAAAAAACTTAAAAGGTCTCTCCATTGATGTAAATAACTTACAAAACTCTCACTAGCTTTTTTCTTTGCTTGTGTTAATCTACTAATGAAATTTCATGCTAGAGATTATAGGAAAAGTGTTGCATAAACTTATCAAAAAGATCATCAAAATCTGTTACTAAATTTTTGGGCAACTTCGAAAACCACTCCAAGGCTTGTCCAACCAAGCTCCTTGGAAATAATAGTAAAAGGTATATGTCACTATATGCCATTGGTTGACATGCGACAAAGAATTCAGTCAAATGAGACTTAGGGTCATCTTTCTCTTTGTATTTATCAAATTTTAGTGGTTTATATCCTAGAGGAAATGGTATCTACAAATACTCCATGTTGAATCAATAGGAATATACATCATCCAATTTGAACTTTTTAGTTTGTTTACTAGCTTGAATGGTAGTTGTATCCTTCATCTATTGCAATTCTTGGGATAAGAAACTAAAGGAATATTGGTTTGATGGATAATTTGGGTTTGGATAGATGGTTGGGAGGTCACAAGTGGGACACTTTGACTAGGGTATGATGGAGATACCTATTGGGGTACATTGGTTTGGTTGGGGAATGGACTAGGAATTTACATATGTAGATTAGAATGTACTTAAAATTGCACACTTGGTTTTGTGATATTCTAGTTTGGTTTGGCGATAAAGGTTAACTTGGAGGATTTTGTGGTTAGGATGGAGGGATATAACTATATTATTCCTATTGTGGTTGAAAAGGGACATGTTTTTGACTAATCAAACCTTGTTATTGAGTGGAAATTTATGGACCAAGACCTTGTCTTTGGATTTGTGGCACATTTTGAAACAATAATTGTCTAGTAGGTACCTGATAGATATGGGGACCTCTTTGTTGCATGAATCCTTGTGAGGAAGTGAAAGTAGGTTGTATATTTAGAATTTATCACTGACCAATATTTGCATGTTGTTGACTAGTCATCGTTTGGTTTTGGATTGGCATATTAGTCTGTCACTGAAGATGTATGTTTATCATTACTTGGTGAGGTAGAACATTAGTTGCCCCTAATTAAGGTGGCAATGTATTTATCCTCTGTTACATTGATACACTAGATTGTGCCTATTTTTGTGGAATAATACTTGTTAATTATTGAGGAGGAGTAGGGTTCATCACATTATATCATTGAAGTGTGACATTAGCCATTGTTTAATTAATTAATCCCATAGGTTTTACACTTGAGGAAGCAACTAGTTGAGGTTGGGGTGTAGAAACTCCTACTCCATGGTATGATGTCCTATTCATAGGATTAACTATAGGTACATATTGTTGGCTAATTATTTATGTGTTAGGACCACTTTGATTAGGACTAGATGTTGTTTTCACATTATCTACTATGTTTGGCTTACTATTCTATATGTAGGCCAAAGACACTTCTTTAATAACGAGCATATGCATCAAGTTAACTATCAAATAGGTTTGTAGGAATGGGTCAAAATTTAGATTCTCTTGTCCAGTTAACTCTATCAACACTCTTGTTGAAGGAACTAGGTCAATAAGAGGCTTACATGTTTAACTGATTGAAATCACGTGCTAGATTTAGGTAGGTTTGATATGTTGTCTACATTTGGTTAAAATGATCTTCTATGATGTTTTTGCCTTGATCAGATATATTGGGGTCTTGATATGTTATTTGGACTAGATCCATAGGATTTCTAAATGAAGCATGTTGATCATAAATGATATTGTGGGGCACTCTTACTAGACTTGGTAAATTTTTATGGGGGAAGTATTCTAGAAACTTGGACCCTACTTCTATGGATCTAACTAAAATATCATATTTGTTCTCTAAAAAATGTTGCTCAAATAAAAATGGATCATACGTGGAAGTCATATTAGTAGAATATGACTATTGAAAAATTGGCTCATCCACTACAGGTATTATAGCTAGGTATTATGTAGTTTGATCTTGGTCTTGTTCTGAATAAGGTGGTGTGTTAACCAAATAGTTAGCCAATAGATCTTGGCTTTGTGCCCCTAATTGAGTATTATAAGAGGGATAATAATACATCTCATAAGCAATATTATCTACATAGGGGTCTTGCACCATTTCTTCTTGTGCCACCACATTACTAATCCTTGGATTATTCATGAGTCCACTATGAGTGTAGGAATACATGTTGGGATCCATAGTTAATGATTTTATGATAAAAGGTCAAAGATTTATAAAAACTCTAAAAAAGAGAATGTCTAAAATAGATGATGTTCTAACTTGGTCTAGATTCATCAAAAGGATCAAAAGGTTTATGCAAAGTTTTGTGAGGAAACAAGCTAACATGAAGTATCTAACATTTCACTATTCACACAAAGATAATAAAGTAAATGGACCTAAAATCAAAATGCCAAAATCTAAGGTCAAAGTGTTTCAAATCAATCTAATATAGGGATTTAAAAGATGCTATGTCTTTTGGCTAAATGCGGCAATAAAATCTAGGCTCAAACAAGGCATGTGCTAGGACTGTTTGCCAAACAATGTCAAAAGCTAGACTTTGAAATAGATAAAGGTTTTAATCTAACAGATTTGAAACACTTCTAACAAACACCAGGCATTTGATTATTGGATATGAACTTGATCAATTAGGTATAAGGTATGAAACAAAAATCCATGTTATAAATAGTTTATTTTCTCAAAAAAAAAGGTATAAAACTTGGTTCTTTTGATAAACAAGCTAGACAAAGGTGATCAGTATAACTGTGCTTTAGACAAAGGGTCACAAAAGTACACTTGGATTGGTATGAAAATGTAAGAACAAATTTGGAACTCTATGAAATAGGGTCTATGAAACAATATTTAAAATGCTTTAGGTAGTGTAACAATGCTATACTACCTAAAAGGTGTAACTAAACGGTTTATTTCAAAAAATCTCTAAGGCAAAGACATTTTCCTAGAATTTTGACAGCATAACACTACTTTTCTTGATTCAAAATGTTGTGGTGTATAGACTCAAAGTGCATTTTTTTAACACAATATCTTAAGTCTATCAAATGATGATAATGATTATGAGTCTTAAATGACCTTCAATCCAAATTGGAAATTAAATCTAAGTTCCCTCAAGTTTAGTGCAAATGGCGAACCCACTTAACATATCAACCCTATGAACTTATAAAGATGCAATTTAAAATTTAGATTATAAGTGAATGACTTAATAAACTTTGGTAAAGGTCTAGACTCAATTGGGTAGCATAACTGTGACAAAGTGGATGATATGACTCTCAAGATTTTGATGAACTTTGAACAAAGAAAATTGATGATCTTACATGGGAAGCATAACTCCTCTTTATTCAAAGGAAATTTTGGACAATGTTTTTGGTTTGGATTGTTTCTTACACCAAGTTTTGACTTCAAACAAGACATTAATATAGGACAAGACCAACTAATTAATCCCTCTTAGATCTAAATTGACAAGGTTACTTGGTATTGTTGGAATCCATTAATATACGTCATTTGAGAGGATTTTAAGTGTTCATCCAAAAGTAAATGCACATTATATAGTAGGGATTTTACACCACCTTCTCTCAAATGATAGTAATGTGACATGGACCTTGAGGTGCACCTTACACCAAAAATACTTTCACAACAAGTGGGGATTTGTCTAAGATTTAAAAAGTTTCTGAATAATCTAGGGGAATCAATTGCACAATGGCTTTCATGCCAAACAATGAAAAATAAAAGCATGGATTTTGGGTCTGTATCACTTGGATTGTTGCAAAAAGGTCTAGTCCTTTTTAAAACCACTACATCCTGATGTTTGCTCAATGTAGTGCAATGTCCAAAGCCCACTACGTCTCGTGTGTAACTCCAAAGGAGCCAAATGAATTCAATCCTAGGAGGTGAAACCCTAGGTTAAAGCTTCCCTAAATAACTTATGGGAGGTGATGAAGTCCCCCTCACAATCCAAGTTTGCAAAAAAATAAATAAAGCATGAGATATAAAGACTTTAGGGTCATTTTCAAGGTCACCTAAACTTTGAAGAGTTTTTGGGGAATAATTTGGATGAATTTATTTCTAATCCTTGGACTAGGATACTTACAATATGAATAACACTTTTGATTCTAAGGGTTCCATACAGGGGACAAAAGGAAGAACATACACACAACTTTCCCCTTTTTGTCAAACAAAGATTTAATCTAAACAACTATTGCAAACAAAAATTGACAAGTGTGTTCAATTTTAAGCCCAAATGAAAGTGAGGTGGTGTTTATTTGACCCCTTGGTCTTAGTTGAAAACTTTGAAAGCATTCATCATAAACATCTAAAATTTTTAAACATCAAAACAAAGTTCCTAATTGATTTTTAAGCATGCAAAAGGTGATCTAAACATGTTTTTTGTCAAATGTCAAGCTTGGTCCTATAGAAAAAATGTCAGCATGTCCTTTAGCTTTGAATCTATTTTTGTTTTGAAATAATGAACTTTCTAAAAAGATCTCTCGAGTTTGTGTTTTAAGAAAAACATAGTGATCAACATCGGTTTATATAATCGATGACAGTGACATTTTCTAACTGATGTCAGTTGGATCATCAATTTATATAACTGATGACAGTGACATTTTCTAACTGATGTCAGTTATCCAACTGACATTGGTTATACCAATGTGATTGATGAAAGATATACAATTGATGTCAGTTTTACTAACTAATGTCAGTTAAGATATGCAACTAATGTCAGTCTTATTTTTTGATGTCGGTTACCGTGGTAAATAAAAATAACAAAATTAATATAGAAAATCAATTTGCAAGAGTTTTAAGGCTCCAAATAAATATTTTAAAGTTGTAAAATGATCTTATTCAAGTATGAGATGCATCTAGTTCCATTGGTCATGCCATAATGTGATCTAGGAATATGACTTGAGAGATGATGGTTACTATGGTGTTAGTTCCAAAATGAAAACAAAATGAAATAAACACACTAATAACATAACATCTCTAGGCCTTGACACTAAGGAGAGCTTATCTAACAAAATAAAATGATAAACACAACTAAGAAGTAAGGAATAAAACACAATAATTCCTTCACCTTTCTTGGATGCTCCAAATGCCTTTATAATGGTGGCTTGCTCAATTTTGTACTCATGAAGTCCTTAACAATGGAAGCTTGACTACCTCCATCTCTCCTTGGCACCTTTGGCTTGTGGCTTATCTTGGATTGTAATAAATTTGGCATGGTAACATTAATTTATTGAAGTTTTTGGAACCATTTGTGAATTATAACTTTGCATTCTCGAGTCTTATAAATGATGTTCATGGCCTCTCTATTTATAGATTTTTGAAATTGTCTAGAATCAACCTGAACTGTCCATCCTGAGATTGAGATGTGTGGATGATGATTAATTAAATTTTTAGAATTAAGTTTATAATTATCCTCATCATGCAATTATAATAAGGGTAAATTAAGAGGCATGGAGGGCATAATGGAAGGCATTGATGAGGCATGGAAGGCATGAATCCTGATATTTGTGTCATTTATGGCCTAGGGATGCCTTCCAAAGAAATGAGGTCACTTGATGATATAGATATATAATATCCATTTACAAAAATAAGTATTAAATATGTTTCCATGTAATTTTTTATTAGACCTTGATTTGGGTTAATTATCTCTTATGCATGCTTAAGCACTTTGTGCACAAATTACTCAGATTGATCAAAATACCTTGTTATTGGTCCAAAATTTGACTGGATTAGAATTAGAAGTCAATGTAAGATGAATTGGAACCATATTAACATTTAGGATGTTACAAAAATCAAATAACAAAGGCATGCATATTGTGAAATATATTTGATAGGAAAGATCAATCCAGAGCACCTAGGTGCAAAATTAGCATTTTGACTTGAAATGATCTAATCAAAGTTAGTTGGCCCATAAATTTTATTACCCCATTTAGGGATACTCTAGCTAAAATAAGCACTTGAATATGTCAATTTCACATCATTTAATGTGTTTTAGTTTTTTTAGGCCAAATTATGCATGTTGGGTGGAAATTGGTCAAAATCCTAATTAGAGGTTATCGGTGGCTAGTTTTAGGTGTCTACACTTTGAAGATTATTCTCTCTATAGTATCTCCTCTTCCAACTTGGTAAGGGAATTGACCAAGATAAATGATACAAGGTAAAGTAATTAGGATCATCAAAGGATCTTTGAAACTGGATTATAATCTCACTTCAAAACCTATACGACCTTTGTTTTGGGTTTTCAAAGACGAGACCAAAACTCAAAATTTTATGCTTGGTGAGGTTTCTCATCATAAGTGAGATGCCAAGGAGAATTGAACATGGTTAGATGATAACATACAACCTCAAATTATTCATGAATACCAAAACCAATCCACCATCCCTTCGTACATCTTCTCTAAAACTCTACAAAGGATACATGTGGGTGCATACTTCTAAATGTAAGGCAATGAGGGTGATATACCACTATAACAAGCTTAGTAGAGGCTCTCTTAGGTATATTAATGCATCCTAGACCATGTTGAGAAATTAGATCACAAGGACATCCTTCTAAACATCAATATGACATCACTATGGGACTTGTAGGTGAGTATTTTGACTGTGATATGTAAGTAGAGGTATAGAAGGATCAAGAAAATATAAGGGCAAAGATTTCAAACCACTTAAATTATATTATAAATAATCAAAAATATGAGACAACCTTACATTCCTTCATATTAATGTTGAAAACTTGCTTCAAGTCACCTGTAGGTGTATATTTTAAGTATAGAATAGTGAAGTTAAAAATAGATGAAGAACAAGCGTAGAAGAGGCTTCTTGGACTCTTGAGACTTCCAAAACCAACAGAACCATAGAAAACCCAGGAGAGTCCCTAAAAAACATATGGAATAATCAAATCCATCAAACCAAATAAAATTATTATGAAATTATATCAAATAATGACCCCTCTTGGATGAAGAAGCATTAAAAGCTTCCTAGCTTCTTAATGATGATTCATAAAGGAGGAACCATGAAACCAAAACTTATTTCCTTGAAAATTAAGATGACTTAGACTAAATTTAACCCCCAATAGGATTCCTCCCAACTCCACCTGTATGGCTTGTACCAATCATTTCAAATTGACCTTCCTTGGCTTGCAAAGGCAAAAAAGATGAAACAAAAGTAAAAACTAAACTTTTTGACTTTTTCTCAATACACCAGGCATGGAAATGACTTTAGGGAGTTGAAGAGACACTATCCCACTTTTTTTCTAAAGATAGACTTCCCAAGTCCATACAAGGGCCATTAATGACCTATTTTTAAGGAGAAACTACCTCTTTTTATATGAAACTACTTTTTAAACTAAATATAACCACTTATTAACATCTCTTGACCTCTTCCATATTTAAATTCACCTTTGTGATAAATATTATTCCTTTGAAAGTCTGTACAAGTCATTAAATAAGCCAAAATATGACCAAAAAGGCATTTTTTACATATGAGACATGGTAAAAAGACCAATTTATGACCTAAGAACAAATTATAACATATAAATGACCATATTATGACATTTATAACATAATTTGGACCTTTAACCATGTTTGACTAAAGTTGACTTTGGTTGACTAGACAAGTACAAGGAAGATAGGTTTGGACTAAGGCTAGAGCAAGGATAGGTAAGGTATTTAGACACACATGAGAACCTATTATACATATGGGAACTTTTTAAAAGTATAAATATGTAGGGGTTGACCCAATTTGACTAAAAGTTAAATTTAGTCAACACTTTTGGTAATTCCTAGGTGTAACATGCTTGCCTATGTTAAGGACTAGTAGCCTTATCGCATCCATTAGGTAAAGGGAGTAAAATTCACTTTAAAACAATAGGATCAGACCTTTAATTAACTAAAAATATAGTTTATTGACCTCAAAACACACAAAGGAAAGACAACACACAACAATACCAAGAAAACACATAAAGCAAAGGCACACTTGTGCTACTAAGTACTTTAGGGAACACAAGACACAACTAAAAGCAAAATATTTATGTACATTTAACTTAAACATACCTCCATTCCTGAATCAAAAGGAAATTACCTTGAATCTCCTTCCTCACTAGATGAATGAGGGTGCCAAGCATTCTTCCTTTTGGATGTAGTACTAGATGATTCATGCTTCCTTTGTACTCCTTGGCTTGGCATGCCCTTTAATGGAGTCATCTCAAACAAGCCTCCAAGGTATATGGAGTATTCTTGACCTTGGAAACATGACTCATACTACTATATTTTTATCTCATTATGGCATATTTGTATATCTATGAAGGGGACAACCTCTTGTAAGTTTATACCTTCTTGAAAGACCTCATTGTTCTCATTTGTTACAACCTCTTCAAAGTCATCAAGAAGTGTTGAATCATGGCATTCAAGGGGTATTTATTGTTTAAAATATTCATGTTCATAGGAGAATCTTCACATGAGATTATAGAATCAAAATTCAAACCTTCAAAAAATTCATAATCATCATGGTTTAGGGCCTCTTGACGATGATACCTCTCAACATATACTTTCTCCTCAATAGCTTGGGTTTGTGTTCTTAGGATTCATGTCCTCTCATTATCTTCATATTATTTAAAAATTTACATATATGTGTGCAACATGTCTTTTTATTGAAACACATCATCTTACCTACCATGTCTTGTAGTCAGCTCTAAAGGACTTGTAGGCCCCATGAAACCTTCAACTTTATTGAAAATGTCCTCAAATCTCTACCATAAGTCATCATCCTTCTCTTGATTATCATCATGAAGGGAAACAACAAGAGAAAATTCTTCCTCTTATTCTTTGGAAACAAAAAAAATGCTTCCAAGGCACTTTCTTCAACACAAGGCATGTCATCTTCACAAGGAGTCAACTCTTCCTCATCATTAGTCCAATCTAAAATATCCATCTCCTTTTCCCTCTTAGTTAGGCCAATACTAGGCATCTCAAAGCCAGGAAGTTTAGCCCAAGAAGGCTCCCAAGGAGCAATGCAATCCTCTCCATTAAAAAGGCAAAATGGATCAGTTGGAGGAGGTGGAAAGATGGGCTCAATGGCTTCTTGAGGAGGGATGGGAAGGAGTTGAGTAGTTTCAAGTTTCTCTTCACTTCCAAATTTTCCACTTAAACATGCTTTTTTCATATTTTCACAACCTACCACTACTTCTTTCCATCTTGGGAAGGTAGGCTTGAGAGTTCTCCATGGGGCTAAGATACAAATAGAGGGGTAAATGATAGGCTTAAGAAACTTGGGCTTTCCTTGGGCTTGGCATCTTGTTTCCAACTTAGGAATCTAGGCTTAAGAATCTCTCTATTTTTTGTTGTCATGATGGATTGCCTTAAAATTTGGTTTGTCAATCAATATTCTTGTCAAGATGATCTTCAAAACTCAATCTTCCTTTCTAAAAATCTTCTCCAAATAAAATAACCTAACCCAACAGTGGTGTCTTCCTCCCTTTGGCTGATCTCTTGGATGGAATTCCAAGAAGGGAAACTTTGGGGAATGAATAAAAGACTTGGGGTATTTTAAAGTATGCTTGGATTAGCATTTTGAGTTGGAAAATTTGACACACTTGAAGATTGATGTGGGGTATATTGAAGCTACCAAGACTGATCTAGTTCATGAGCTCTCAAACTCTCTTCTAGGTGGAAAATTAAGCCAAAAACATTAAGCATCTCATTAGTAATACCTTTTAAATTATCTTTCTCTATAGGCATCCATTATTTTTTAAATTTCTCCAAAGAATTTATCACACTCTTGATACAATTACTAGGGATGACTTGACCACAACCATTTCTAGTATCAAGGTCTAACATATAGTCTTTGTAGCCAATGAGAGTTTTCTTGACACTTGAAGTGGAATGACTTGGAGAGGAACTAGGTGGAATAGGTGAAGAACAAGCTTGATAGGGATGATCATAGGTAACATAGGACTGATAGGGATCATGTCAAGATTGGCCAATGACTTACCCATATTGAGAGGGGATGGGTAAAGATGGATATGTCTCCCCAACTTATGTTAGGACAAAGTCAACATCAAAATAATCCATGAAACTTTTATGAGAAGTGTATAGATCAATAAAAAAACCTCAAATAGAGTACTTGGGCTATTTAACCAGTAGATTTATGCTTGGAGTCACCATTGGTGCTTAGTGAACTTACCTCCAAAGGCTGATATCTTGAGGAGAAAACCAAAACTCATCAAAATTCATTGAACAAGGGTCCCACCAAGCATGCCAAAAAAAATTGTCACTTGAAATTTCACCCTTTTAGGAGATGAAAATTCTCTCCTCATTCAAGTGGCTCAATGGAACCACCTCAGGGCTATGGGTGACCCAAAGTTGAAGTGGATTTCTAGATTAGGGATAGTTACCTTAATATATCACTATAGCTCAAACCTATTGGGGGGTAAAAAGGGAGAAGGATAACTAAAAATGAATCTAATATAGGGGAGGTGATACACCAAATAGATGGTCTACTCACACCACTTACAATTTACTTGGAATCAAGGAGAATCCTATACATACACTTCATCTAATTCAACACTCCTCTTCTACATCAATGATTCAAGCATGGGGTCTTAAAGAGAGATTAGGCTAGGAGGACTTAGTAAATAGGCCTTATATAAACACTAATGAATAAGCTACTCACTACACTTTCAATACACATTATACACTTCTTTTTTACCTATTAAAGAGAGCTCTTAAATCATGCAAGGAACTAAGAAGAGTAACATATGAAGGTAAGCAAAATACACTTGAATAAGACCAACAACCATAGCATGAACTTAGTAAAATATTTAATGAGGTAAAAACATTATTCATTTATTCAAGGAAAAAATTTGGTATGGATTTTCCATACCCAGGTGGAGAGATCCATATAACAGCTAAAAAGGCTAGAATTTATGGCAATTGTGAGAGGAGAGAGAAAAGGAAGCTCAAGAGTCACTAAGACACTTATCAATAAAATATAATGAGTTAAAACATCAATTTAATCTATAATAAGATAGGTATTTAAATAAAATCAAATACAAATGTCCCTCAACTCATTTAACTCCTCCATATGTGGTGTAGATTCTCTTGTGCTTGCATAAGAAACTACCTCCATGATTTACCTAAAAAAAACTATCTCATCACTATATAGGGTCATGTATAATGATTTATATAAAGATGAGGGGTTACTAAAAATACTCCACATTCATTGGATCATCCCCTAATCATTCCTATTCTTCTAGCCATGAGCAATCATCTCAAACAGTTACAAGATGACCCCTTCTCATGCACCTCTCACACTTGGCACCCAAAACCTTTCCAATTATATAGTATGATACATAGAAAAAGAGGGATGACACCTATAAAGAGTGTAAAAGTAATTAGGTTCATGAATCAAGCCTTGAAAGCCTTCCTAATTGGAGTTTCACCATTTTTCACTAAGTGTTCACTATCTACCTACTAGATTAATAAAGATGAAAGGGATGGTAGGAAAAATTGGTAGATTATATATCTCAATAAATGGATATTATGACTTATAATAAGTATTAATCTCTCTCCCAAAGGTGGTGTCTCCCTTTGGAACTCTTCCAGACCTACAAAACACGCAAATCTATCAAAATAAGCTTTGTTATACCTCATCTGTATAGGTAAGGTACACCTTAGTTGCATGTGTTATGTCCTTGGAGATTTATCTACAGATCCAAGTTGGTTTCATGGAATTTACACTCCATTTGGATGCTTTAATTTAAATATTTCCCCATTCAGGTCCTTAAGGAGGGTTTGTAAGGGTTTTTAAACAATTTCAGGCTTTAATGTTTATTCATAAATTTCCCATGTTGAAGTTATAAAATAATTACTTTTAGGTCTTATTAAGGACCCGAACTAACTCCCTTGATCATGATAATGTCCCATGAAAAGTATTGGAGAAGTTCCAAGCATCTCAAGATGGTCACTCATGTTGTTTATGAGCATTTTATAGGGTCTGGGAGCCTTCAAGCTAAGAAATGGCTTCTTGGTTGATTTTTTTGCAAGGTAAAGGTTCAAAAACCTTCATACACATTCCAAAAACATGTTTAAATCATTAGAATATCTCATTAGGAGATAAAAATGAAAATAACCCTTCTTTTGAAATTAGGCTTAGAGCTTGTTCTCTAGGCTTGATTGTATCCCCCCCATGACCTTCTGATGGATTACCATTCTTGTTAATAGTTAAGACACATAAATTGTAACTATAAAAACATGAATCAAATGATTATAAGTATTTTTCAATCTTGGGAATGCATATGATTTCCCCTTTGGCCCCTTGGCCTTAACTCTGCCCATTGGGTTTGACTAAAACCCTTATTTCCTAGGGAACTTTATTTGATCTCAAATATTATATCTAGGTTTCACATGTTTCTTCATGGGTATTCCAACTTTAAAAACCTTTTTTACAAGTTACCAGGCCCTCTAGTTCATGTTTTGGTCTCCTTTTCCAAGTTTGTAGGGTCTGTGCAAGGGGAAAAGTGCCCCATATCTGAGAAAAAATAGGGGGCACTTACTCTATTTTATCCTAAAAAAAATATTTTAAGGGATTATAAAACACCCAAGGATGCTTAATAAAAATTTTGAGGACATAATTCCAAGTATGGGACCTCTAAATTTCCCAATCTCCAAGGTAGACTTTTTTTATCCTTGATTGTGATTGTATTTACTTCCATAGTCACACTTGAAGTGACTACTACATGGAATTAGGTCTAACCATAGTGTTCAAAAAATCCATTTGAAATATTATAAGGTGATCCAATCATTATGAAAATTGCCTATTATGTTTATGCCATTTGATGCACCTTTCATGCTTTATAATCACAAGATGATGGTTCTGCATGACTGTGTTAAGCATAGACTATGTTTCTCACTTTAGGAACTCTGCCTATAGGTGTCTTTGCTCTATAAAGACAATAAATATTTCATAAAAATTTCCCAATCACTTTATTTTTCACTATATCTTTCTTGGCATTCAATATGCATCTTAGACCCACTAGACTAGGTACTTCCTTGAAAGACTGAGCAACTCTATCATACCCTATTGTTTATAGGTGTATATGTCCCTTTTGATTTGTTCATGAAGCTTTAGAGATTCCATTTAAGCTTATTTAGGTTATAAAAACCTTTTAAATCACAATTTAATCTAAGTGTGATACAACCATACATTCACACACTTATGTTAACCCTTTTACTGTTGATTAAGATAATTCTCCTTCAGACCCTGTTGTAGGTCACTATTAGGCTTTGTATTGGGTATATTATGGCCTTGGTTGATATTTAGTGATGGTATTAGAGATCCTTGTTTGATAATTAAGATCATAAGACACTTTTACATGCTTGTGATCTCCTTCTTGTGTTCAAACAATCATTAAGACACCATACTTAGGTCTTTGTCATTGTACCCTGCTATTTTAACCTATAGGTTACAATTTGCCCTATGTACAAACATCAGGGTTTACTAGAAAAGCAAAGCAATGTATTTAAACCTTATATGTGATCAAGTTCCATGTTTATTATTAGAAAAATTCAAATGTGGGGGATGGTATAGTACCAACTTGGGACACAAGAATTTACTCAGAGATAAAATCCTCATGTAGGTGGCTGATATCTTAACTAGGAACACCTGTAGGTTCATATGGATCTTGGAACATTATGTATCATACCTTTAAATGATGCTTGGGTTACACATGAAACATAAAATATATGCAAAACTTATCACATATGAAAAATAGGCTTAAGACCATAATCTTAGGTGTAAAGGGTCTTTCTAACTTCAAATCTTGTAGGTGTTTACTGCCTAAAGTCAATGTTTTATATGCACTTTTGAGGACCTTTAAAGATCATTCTCTGTCTAGTATATCCTCTTCTAACTTGGTAAGGGCCTTGCCAATGCTAAAGGCTACAATTTCAAGTAATTGGGATCATCAAAGGATCTTTTAAACTAATTTATAAGCTCACTCCAAAACCTACAAGGCCTCTATTTTGGGTTTTCAAAGACAAGAGACCAAAACTTAGAATTTTATGCTTGGTAAGGTTTCTCAACACCAAGTGAGATACTAATGAGCCTTTAAAATGCTTAAATGATAACATACAACCTCAAATTATTCATGAAGACTAAAACCAATCCACCATCCCTCCATACATCTTCTCTAAAACTCTACAAAGGATACCTGTGGGCGCATACTTCTGAATATAAGGCAATGAGGGTGAGATACCACTAAAACAAGCCTAGGAGAGGCTATCTTAGGCATATTAATTAATCCTATACTTTTGATCAATTTGAGCAGAAGGACTCCTTCCAAACATTAATATGATGTCATTAGGGGACTTGTAGGTGAGTATTTTGACTTTGATATGTACATAGAGGTATAGAAGGAGCATTAAAATGCAAGGGAAAAGATTTAAAACCATTTCAAATATATTTTCAATACTTAAAAAATATGAGACAACATTCCATTCCTTCATCTTAATATAGAAAACTTGCTTCAAAGCACCTGTAGGTGTGTATTTTGAGTATAGAATAGTGAAGTTGAAAATAGACCAAGAATAAGCCTAGAAGAGGATTCTTAGACCCTTGAGACTTAAAAAACCAAGAGAACAATGGAAAACCTATGTAAAGGCCCTAAAAATATATATGGAACAATAAAATACATCAGATCAAAGCAAATTATTTTGAAACCATCTCAAACAGTGATTCGTCTTGGATGAAGAAACATAAGAAGCTACCTAGCTTCTTGATGATGGTTCATAAAGGAGGATCCATGAAACTAAAAAGTTTTTCCATGAAAATGAATCTGAATTATATTAATTTCAACCCCCAAGATCATTCCTCCCAACTCTACTTCTACAACTTGTACCAAGTGTTTCAAATTGACCTTCCTTGGCTTACAAAGGCAAAAAAGATGAAACATATGCAAAAACTAAACTTTTTGACCTTTTATCATTAAAAAAAGCATTGAAATTACTTTAGGGAGTTTAAGAGACACTATCCCACTTTTTTTTTTCTGAAGATGGTCTTCCCAAGTCCATAAAAGTGCCATTAATGGCCTATTTTCAAGGAAAAATTGCCTCATTTTGCATGAAACTACTTTTTGAACTGAATTTGACCACTTCCTGACATTTCCTTACCTCTTCCACATTTAAATTAACCTTTTTGATGAATATTATTCCTTTGAAATTCCATACAAGTCATTAAATAAGCCAAAATATGACTAAAAAGGCATTTTTTACATATGAGACATGGTAAAAGGACCAGTTTATGACCTAAGAACAACATAGAACATATAAATGACCATATTAGGACATTCATAGCATAATTTGGACCTTTGACCATGTTTTACTAGAGTTGACTTTGGTTGACTAGACAAGTACAAGGAAGATAGGTTTGGACAAAGGCTAGAGTAGGGATAAATAAGGTATTTAGACACATATGAGACCCTATTAGACATATGGGAACTTGTGAAAAGTTTAAATATGTAGGGATTAAATCCATTTTATGAAAATTCAAATTTAGTCAACACCTACTATGGCTTCAAAGGTTATTTATGCTCTAAATAATTAGAATCATGAGAATACCTTTGTACCCCAGAACTCACAATTTTAAAGTACAGTTGTGGCTCCCAAAAAACAAGAAAAAGTTGGTGGTTTTCCCATATATATTTTTAAAAAAATTAAAAAGTCCAATGTGAGTGTGCTAATTTGGGATGTGCTTTATATGCCTAGTTAGGTGGATATCCTTCAATAAGGTTTTTCAAAGATCAATGTTTCAAACAAGCCACCAAGCAAGGAAAACATGGTTCTCACCAATACAATCAAAGAGCCTAATGAAAGATAATAAAATAAGGTGGTCAAACCTATTCCCTTATACATTTTTATGATAATTGGTGATTCTTTGGTACATAAATGCATGGTAGATAGTATAACACGTAATTCAATGATGCCAAAGTTAATAGTAGATCAACTCGGTTTGAAGTATGAACCCCAATCTAAAGGAGTTTTACATCTTGATGGATCTTCCACCATATCAACTAGAGTCATCAAAGGTCTAAAATTGACCCTACATGTTTATCCTTATGTTTTAGTGGCTCAAGATGTGTTGATTCTAGATGTGCCTTCTCACTTTTCTCTATGATTATCTAGAGATTTCATGACCAAAATTGGGGGTTATCTAGTGGCTGAATGGTCCTAATTACCTTTTAGGATAAGGTATGAGACCAAGGTATCTATTAAAGCTGAGCCTATTAAAAAATTTCACACAGATCCTATGGGATAGATAACCCAAACATCAACTATACTATTCTTGATGAAGATAAACACTTGATTGGTCAAGAACTAGACACTCATCCTGAAGGCATATATGATATGTTCTTGGATGAGTTATGGAGTGAAAATCAGCTAATAGTCTCTTTAAAAGGTGTTAAATAAAGAGACATGGGAGTATACTACATGCATGAGGATAATGAATTCTTACCATCCCTCACTAGGATATATGAAGATACTAGTGGTTTATGGAAATTATTCTTTGATGGATCAAGGAGTACACATGGGGTAGGTGCAGGTGCAATGCCAATATCTCCCTCCAATGATAGTTACTTTTCTTCTTACAGGTTCTAATTCAGTTATTCTTATAATGTAACTGAGTATGAGGTCCTTATCCATGGCTTTTAGTGGGTTAATAAGAGGGGAATCAAGTAGTTATAAGTATATGGGGATAGTGAACTAATTATGTATCAGTTCAAAGGCCAAATTAGCACAAATACTCCCTTAATGAAATCCTACAAACATAGAGTGTGGGACATACTTGAAAACTTTGAAGCCTTCAACATCCAAGTAGTTCCAAGAAACCAAAGTCATCATGATAATGGTTGGGAGCTGTGGGAGCTCAGTTTGACATCCCAAATGATTTGAATAAGTCCAATTAATATCTACATGTTAAATTGATAGTGAGACCATCAATGGCAGACAATGAGGCTCATTGTCAAGTCTTTGATAGTGACAAGTAGATTGTCTATTTCTTTCAGTAGGAAGTTGAGTTTTCCTCAATGAACCAATGCAAATTTCAACATTATTATGAGTATAAAATTATTCAACTAAGGTCTAACAAACTTCCTAAAGGACTAGTCACCCTTTAAGGTTTTTTCCATGAGGAAGAATATATGAGGAAAGACAAAGCAATGATGTCAACTAATGAGGAGAACTATGAAAGAGTTATCATCTTCAAAGACAATATCCTCAAGCTTGGAAATGTAAGAAATAAGGCTAAAAATCATGATTTTATGAAACTTTTTATGGAATATTCAGATGTCTTTGCTTGGGAATATAATGGTCTGAGAGGCTTTGATCCCAAACTAACCCAACACACTATAGAATTAAAGGCAGATGCCAAGCTTGTGAGGCAAAAGTAAAGGCATATCAACCCCAAAATTTAATAGCTAATGAGGAAAGAATTGACTAAATTTATTGAATCCAATATCATCTTTCCCATCAAGCACTCCTCATGGGTAGCCAACTTAGTACCTATGAAGAAGAAGAATGGTGAAATCCAATTATGTGTTGACTTCAGATAATTTAATAGGGTCTCTTTAAAATATCATTACCCCTTACCATCCATGGAGTAAATCATTCAAATGGTTGATAGTTCAAAACATTTCTCTCTTTTGTATGGGTACTTAGGATAAATTAGGTGCTGGTAAGAGAAGAAGACCAATACAAGACTGCCTTCACCATAACGTGGGGCAAATATACTTATCAAAGGATGTATTTTGGCCTATAAAATGTTGGGGCCAATTTATAAAGAGCCATGGACATGGATTTATAAGGTTTTCTAAATAAGATGGTGCTTCTCTACTTGGATGACATAATAATTTTATCTAAGAAGGTTAGTAAGCACTTGGATCACCTAAGATTGATATTTGAAAGATGCAGATAATATTGGGATATATTGTCTCAAAATAGGGATTAGCTATTGATTCTGATAGAATAAGTGCCATCTTGGCATTATCATTACCCAACCACAAGAAGGGACTCTACTAATCCAACTAGCTTTAATATCCTTGCTTGATGTTATTGGTCCTTAAACCTTTGATTACAAAACTTATTATTATCTATGCTTTCAATATCCTCCTATTCTCTATTTGTAATATTCACCCTTAAACATAACCACACTAGTTACCTTGGAAACTTGACTTGTCTTACTATTCATGTTTGCACATAAGTTCAATAAACCAATTAGTTCTCAAAATATGGTTCAGGTCTTAAATTTTATCATTAAAAGTAATTATTATCTCATAGTACTCAAAATAGTCTTTTGGAACCCATTATCACATTCACTAGACCCCTTAATGCACTCTTGACACAAAATACCCCTCTTTTTTGTTTAATAGGGTCTGCTACTAGTCATTTTTAGGCTCTTTTGCATTGTACAGATGGGTAAAAAATCAAAAAAATAAAAAATACCTATTTTTATATACCTTATATTATATTTTATCTTTCTATGAAGTTTCATGCCCTAATTGATTCTTTAGCCCACTCTTCTAGGCTTTTCTTAGGCCTATTAGGTCACCCACTACCCTGTTAAGTTATAGACCTTCTAAATCTATATGTATCCATACTATATCAATCTAAAAAACATGAAATATCTTAGCTAACACCATGATTCAAAAAATATCAAATTTTGGGAACTTTACATTGGTGGATTCTCTTGGAATATGGGTTTTGGTTTTGAAACCCTAATTTTAGGGTTACACTTGACTATGCAAGCCTGAGAAGGTATAAAATTAAGTTTCAAACTATCTATAGGATTTCATATGACTATAATCATTATTTATGGTTGTTATAACTTAAATTAAACTACTAAACCATGTGAAACCTCCCAATCATACCTATGTTTGTGTAACCTAATAAACACCACTATAAGTTTGTGTAACCTAAGAAGCACTCCTTGTTTACTCCAAACTTAGTTTAGGTTTTCAAACATTATTTTTGATTGAAAAATGTTTATTTAGTTATATTACTCATTTCTATAGTCATATATCTTCTCTTATAAGCCTCTATCCACCTTTGAGCACAAATTTAAACTAGACTATGTATGATTACATAGTCTATTCAAAGTTTGAGTATATTCATTATGCATCATACTTAAAAATGATTTGATTCCATAATTGAGAATTAACAAACATAGAAACAAAAACTTACTATTGATCACTAAACTCCAAATAATCCCACAATAGATCCTTTCTTACATATGATGTTTTCTCAATTCAATAAAACACAACCTATAAAATACAAAGTTTGCAAGTGTATTTACCTAACAAGAGTTTCTCTATGCATCTTATTAGAAACAAAACATGTTACAATTAAATAAATATAATTAAATAACATGTTTCTATCCAATTATCTTACCAATATAACACATTCACAAACTTCAATCCTCATTATAACTCAGTTTCAAGAACATAGTCTGCAAGAAAACAAAGTTTTACAATCTATTGCTTTCACACACAAGAAAATTTTATTCTCTTACTCTGGGATTTATCTTCCTTAAATACTTTGAATCCAACCCCTCCACACTAACTAAAACATACATTTTCTAGTCTTTATTTGTCAAGTAAATACTCTAACTAACTTGTAACTCCCTTTTGTACATTGAGGAGAGTCTTAAAAAACCTAACCACTAACATGTTTATCCAAATGTCAAACTTGTAGTTATTTATGTGTTGGAACACCCTAGAATCCTTTCATAGAACATAAACACCCAAATACAATGTTGGAACTTATTGAAACAAGATTGAAGTCCCCAAACTATAGATGAAGATTTGAAAATTCAAATTAATGTTTTTTGTAGGAAAATGCCACTGCAACCCAAATTCAAATTTTATAAGGACCTAGCACACACAATTGAATCCTAAATACCTCCTATGACCATAAATTTTTTATAAAGACTCAAAACATGTAAAATTTGACCAATCTGTATAAAAGTAGTGATGATCTTGTATCATACTATCAAGAAGCAAGAAAAACTTTCCAAGAAAGTTGTAAATGATTTAAATTTGATGTTCTTTGTAGTATCCTTCTTCCAAGTTCATGTCCACATAGATCTTAAGGCTTATTTTAAACTTTCAAACCTTCTTGATGCTTGCTTACAAGTATGATAGCTCCTCCTTTGTTCACCTCTCTCTTTTTTTGCACCTTAAATCTGATCATGGGCAACTACTACTCATTCCTTTACCTCCAATGACCTACACATGAAGCAAACATGTCAAATAAAACCATTATTTTATTTTTATATAAGATTTCACTTTTTTCTTCCTTAATTTCTTCTTGTTCTTTAGCTATCATCTCTTATTCTCCTTGACCCAAGATTGATTTCAATTCTAACTTAACTTCCATGATGGAGTTATCATCTCCTATGAGACTCAAATCATCTGAGCCTTCAATTATTTTCTACCATAACTGATTCTTTTCTGCTATACATTCATCTACATCACCTTGCTCTCCCATTGGTGCCTAACAAGATAGCTCTACCTACTACCATTTAAAATTTTCAAGCACTTCAACTTGTGCTTCTTATTCCTTCTCCATTGCTACCACCTCATAAATGTTAAACACTTCACTTGGTACTATTATAACTTCTTGTAATTGCATCCACATGTTCATTATATTCAAGGTACTCTCATATAACTCATCTTCATAAATATTTACATCAACATACTAGTCAAAAATTACATTGAAACAAATACCTTGTACTTTTTTTCTCTCCTCAAGGCTTCCTTGACTAAAATATTCCTCTTTATTGCTTGTCATGAGACATGGTAATGATACAACCTATTTTTCTCCTTCATCTTCATCCAATGGATCACCTTCTTTAGGGTAGCATAAGATTGAATCGCCAAACTCAACTTTCTAATATATTTGTTCCTCATCACTAGCATGTTGATCATGCTTCTAATACTTTTCACCTTCATGAAAATCTTCACCTGTATATACACATGTCAAAAATTAATTAGTATTAAACATTAGAGGCTTTCTTTCCCCTTTTAATCTTTCTCTATATTGGCTTGCTAACTTCTTAATTTTTTATCTTCTCCTATTTTCAACCAACTACTTAAGAGGCTATTTCAATTTCTTCTTTATGCATACATTGAATCTTGGTCTCACATCTTTCAATATTTTATCTATCCTTATCAAAACCTCTTTCAAATTAGATATCTCCTCTATCTATAACTCTCTTTTCTTCACTTCCATCTTCTTGTGGAATTATTCTTTCATCAATCCCTTTATCTTATTCTTTCACTCTTGTCTCTTCACTATCTCATGCTCTAGGTCTCTCTCTTAGACCTATATCTTCTCTTGAAAAGCCTTCCCACTTTCCTTATTTGACCTTAGCTTGTTTTCTCTCACTCGACTCTATCTCTTAGAGTTTATTTCTTTCTTGTCTTCACTTGGGACTTCTCTCTCACTTGTCCTTTTCCTAGGATTCTTTTCTCTCTTCAAGATCTCTACTTGAGCTTCTCTCTCTTGGATATTTCACTAGATATATTATTTATATAAGACTTATTATATTAAGGGGTTCACCACACATCTCTTCTTTCTCATAACTATCTCTACCTCTCTTTCACATATACCTTCAACCTCTTCACTCTTTCTTGCAACTTGCATTAGCCACTCCACACAACATCTAATAATCAACCTTAACTAAATATTCACAAAAACTAGATCAACACTTTCAAAAAAAAATCAAAACATAAATTTTACATAAAAATTCCTGCTTTGATGCCAAATTATGTAGAGGTCATCATTATATTTGTCTTTCATGAATGGAAATAAGAAACATATATATAATCTTACCTCTACTAATCCAACTGGATTTGATCTCCTTTCTTGATGTTATTAGTCCATGAAACTTTGATTACAAAACTTATTATATCTAATTTCAATATCATCATAGTATCTATTTTTACTATTCACCCTAAACATAATCACACTAGTTACCTTGGCAACTTGACTTGTCTTACCATTCATGTTTGCACATAAGTTCAATAAACCAATTAGTTATCAAAATATGGTTCAAGTCTTAAATTTTCTCATTAAAGGTAATTATAATCTCATAATGATATTAATATTTTTATGGAACCCCTTATAATATGCACTAAACCCCTCAATACACTCTTGACACCAAATACCCCTCTTTCTTGTTTAACAGGGTCTGCTACTAGTCTTTTTAGACTCTTTTGCATTGTATGGATGAGTACATAATGAAAAAAAATAAAATAGACATATTTTGAGATAACCTCTATGCTATTTTATATTTATATGAATTTTCATGCCCTATTCCATTCCTTAACCCACTCTTCTAGGCTTTTCTTAGCCCCTATTTAGGCTTATTAGGCCTCCCACTACCCTGTTTAGTTACAGGCCTTCTAAATCCATACATAGTCATACTAGATCAATTTGAAAATAATGAAATATCTTATATAATACGATGATTTATAAAATATCAAATTTTTGGTATTTTTCATTGGTGGATTCTCTTAGAACATGTGTTTTAGTTTCAAAACCCTAGTTTTAGGATTACACTTGACTGTGCAAGCCCGATAAGGTATAAAATTAAGTTTCAAACTCTCTATAGGGTTTCATACAAATTTAATCAATTATTTTATGGTTTTTATAACTCACATTCAATTTATAAACCTTTTAAAACCCCCCAATCATACCTTTGTTCATAATTTCCTCACCATTTTATGTTGATTGTGTACAAATACAAGTTTGTGTAACCTAAGAAGCACTCCTCATTTACTCCAAAATTAGTTTAGGTTTTTTTTTAAAAAAAAAATTGATTGAAACATGTTTATTTAGTCATTTTACTCCTTTCCTTAGTCATATATCCTCTCTTATAATCCACTATCCACCTTTGAGCACAAATTTAGACACAATTGTGTATGATTACATAGTCTATTCAAGGTTTGAGTATCTTCATTATGCATCAAACTTAAAAATTATTTGAGTCCATACTGTATACTTCCAAAACATAGAAACACATACTTACTATTGATCACTCCACTCCAAACAATCCCACAATAGATCCTTTCTTACATATGATGTTTCCTCAATTCAATAAATCATAGCCTACAAAATACAATGTTTGCAAGTTTATTTACCCAACAAGGAGTTTCTATATGTACATTATTATAAAAAACACACATTACACTTAAATAAATATCATTCTCTAAAATTTTTATAGCCAATTCTCTTACCATGCTAACACATTCACAAACTTTCAATCCTCATTATAACTCAATTTTAAGAACACAGTTTGCAAGAAAATAGAGTTTTACAATCTATTGCTTTCACACACAAGATAATTTTATTCTCTCACTGGGGGTTTATCTACCTTCCTCCTTCAAACACAACCCCTATACATTGACTACAACATACATTCTCTAGTCATTATATGTCAATTAACTAATCTAACTTGTAACTCCCTCTTGTATGTTGAGGAGAGTCTTGAAAAACCTAACCACTAACATGTTTATCAAAATGAATAAATTATCAGTTAGGTATGTGTTGGAACACCCTATAATTTTTTAATAGAACCTAACCACCAAACTATAACGTTGGAACTTATTGAAACAAGATTGAGGTCCCTAAACTACACATGGAGATTTGAAAATTCAAATCAAGGGTTTTGGTAGGAAAATGCCAATGCAACCCAAATTAAAATTTCACAAGGACCTACCACACATAATTGACTCTTATAGACCTCTTATGACCATAACAACTTGATAAAGGCTCAAAACATGTAACATTTGACCAATATGTACAAAAGGTAGTGATGCTTTTGCTTCACATGTTGAAAATTAAATAATTATTTATGAATGTGTAGCCAAAATGTAATTAAAACCTTATACTCATGAGTTATTATATGTGTTTCATGTCACTATATATTTTAAATTGTTGGCATAAGGGTATATACTAAATGAAATGATTAGTGTTTTTAATATGTTGTGGAAATGTATGTTTCTTGTCCATTTCCTATTATTTTTCACATGATTTTGTGTTAGATAGTGTGTGGTAGGGAATGACCAAGGGTGATAATATTTGGAATCCAAGACATGTATTAAATTAATTATTCCATGTGTGTGTGTGTGTGTGTATATACAAAAATTTATTATAGGATTGATGAATATATAACAAGTTGTTATCCCAAGTGAGAATACTTGCATTGGTTTTCATGTAAAAAAGAATAAAAGGTGAAAAATTAGAAAATTTGACTTTTATATATTCTTGGGGATGAAATTAAATTGATTTATTTAACTATGCATCCATAATTTTCCATAAAGGTTGCCAAACATGGCTAAAAAACATGGTTTGTAGTAAGAAACTCTAGAGGTTAAAAATCCATAATATACTCAAACTTGGATAATGTTGAAATTCATGTAGTTTATAGTGAATTAATTTTATTCATGTAGGAAATCATGATCCTCTTAGATATCCTATCCACTATGAAAAATAAAAATTCATTATAGTTTTTTTATAACCAACTTGGTCATGAATACATGCTGATATATTCTCATAGCGTATAAGGGATTGACATAGGTATGTAAATTATTTGATTCCTATTATTTGTCTTGGATATTCAAAAAAGAGTGCATGATTTGATGTGTTTCTCAACATTTGCATGTATATGTGGCTAATAGAAGTGTTTCTACATTTATATAAGTGTATTGGTAATGCCAAAGTGTCCCACTATCTTGGCATAGTATGCCTCAAACATGAGTTTTTAAAGGTGATAAATGTAATGAAATTACTTAGATGACTCATAAAAATATAATTATATGTCACAAAATTATGAACATAATAAGTATATCCACAACAACAATTGATGAAATAATAAAGTAACTGAATATTATGACTGAGCCACATCGAGGGGAAACCTCTACAATAATGAAATAACAAAATAATTCTTAATATGATCATATAATACTAAATAATACCTCCTATATTATACTTAGCCATGTTTATTCCATAGGCTGACCTAATAAGAACATAGATAAATGTGACAAGAATATAAAAGAGGTATGTATGCCACAAGTCAGCCACACATACCCCTAGATATGCCAAAGGATAAGGGTGTAACATGCCCCTCCCATTCAAGGAAACATTGTATTAAACTTTGAATCAACCCTAGGTGTTGTTATAGGAAAGCTTAATCCTCCCATGTTGCATCTTCATAATGTAGATTATTCCATTTGATAAAAATACTCCTAAATTTCTCTAGTCTGCAGTTTCTTAGTGAACATTTGAAGGGTCCCTTTAGGATCCATAATAACTTGAGCTTCCTCATATAATTTAAGAAAATCATTATGAGTAGAAAATGTATGGGCAATTACCTTATTAAGGCAATATTCATGGAATATTATATGTATGCAAGTGGACTGGGTGAATTCTACCTTGTAGGCCACAACAACAATTTTATTCAAGATCTAATGAGGGCCATAATAATTAGGGGTTTTTTTTTTTTTTTTAATGTTTCTTCAAAGACATTCTTATATGGTTGTAATCAAAAAAATAACCAATCACCTATGTCAAAATTTTGCTCACTATAGTGTTGATATGCTCATTGTTTCATGTTATTTTGAGCCATGGCTAAGGTTTCTCACAAATTAGCGAGGACATATTATTGATGGTGAATGTGTTCATCAACAAGTAAAACCTTGGGATGTACCTTCAAGATTGAAGTGATGGATGGGGGGTGATATCCATATATGTCCACAAAAGGAGACATTTTGTATGAACTATGAATAAGAGTATTATACCATCATTCAACAAATGGTAACTAATGAACCCATTTTTCCTATTTATGAAAAAAAAAAGATACCCTTCTAAACATTTTTGAATACCTATGTTTTTCCATAATATTGGGGATGATAGGATTAACTATGATCCAATTGTGTACCCAAACATGAAAATAATTCATTTCAAAAATTACTAGTAAATATGGGATGTCGATCACATACAATGATCTTTAGAGTACCATGCAATTTTTGGACATTATTGAAAAAATAAAAAACTATTGTAATGGAAACAAAAGGTTATGATAGGGAAAAAAATGATCATACTTGATGAGTTGATCCAAAACTACCATCACGTAATTTTTACCCTCATATTGTAGTAACCTAGTAATGAAATCCATGGAAACCTCCTCTGAATGCTAGTTGGGGATGGATAAATGTTGTAAAATACCTAGGGTCATTCCCTCACAATATATCATGCATTCTTACACATATTTTTGACATCCCCCTTGAGTCATTCCCTAAATAAATATTTATTGATCTATGATATGTTTTCAAAAATTTAGAGTGACCTCTGAGTGGTGAGGCATAAAGTTCTTTAAGAATTTTATGTTTGAGGAGAGAATGCTTACAAAGGTATAATTTATCTTTACACCATTATGTTTTCCCCTTCCATGTAATATTTTTAGATTCATCAAATCCCTGCTAAAGATTCTAAATCAAATCCCTAGTAGCATTGTCATTATCTCATTATGATCTTACTTCTTATGGCTAATGTGCTTACCACATGGTCATGGTGCATGATAATTCCTCAATTGATTCATCACATCAGGATAGGGCATATGCCACCACATTATATTTTAATATTTTATACACTATTTCAAAATCATATCCTAAAATTTTAGTCACCCATGTTTTTCTTTACATGACAATCATTATTATAAAAAATATTTGAGGCTGTCATGATCAATCTTTACTTGAAAGTGATGACCCATCAGATAAGGTCTCCATTACTTGACTACAAACAGAATATCCACCACATTTTATCATAGATTGGTTTGAGCCTATTTTTTCTTTCAATTTAGCAAATTTAAAATTCTATTGGTCTTATTTATTGCATGAGTACAAACCCATGCCATATCTTTATGCATCACACTCCATAATATTTAAAAAAAAAATAGGAGTAGCCAAAATTAGAGTTGTGCACCTAGCCATTTCACTGTTCAAATGCCTTGAGAGATGAAATAGTCTATTGGAAGGAGTATTTATTCAACAAAGAGGTGAGTGTGGATGTGATGATACCATAAATTTTTACAAACATGTGATAGTAACAAAATATCCCCATAAATCCTTTGAAGTTATTACGGGTCATGGGAGCATGCCACTCCATCAACACTTGGGATTTTTTTAGGATCAAATTTCACTCCATGTGAAATAATATGAACTAGTTATTCCATCTCTTGGACACCAAAAACATATTTGTAAAGTTTGGTATAAAACTAGTGTTTTTCTAAAACTTAAATTATTGATTTCACATGCTTTAAATGGTCTTCCCAATTTTTGATGTAGATGAGGATATCATCAAAGAACACAAATATAAGCTTTCTCAAAAGTTTCTTAAAAATAATATTCATCAAACTCTAAAATGTATATGGTGTATTTTTGAGGCCAAAAGTCATGATCATAAATTTATAATGGCCTTTATAAGTACTAAATATGGTATTAGGTATGTCCTCATCACTGATTTGAATCTGATAATGCCCATAGTGAAGGTCTAACTTGGTAAAATAAATGAAACCTTGTAATTCATCTAGAAATTCATCAATTAATAGAATAGAAAAATTATATTTTATGGTGTACTTGTTGAGTTCTTTGTAGTCTGGGCACATCCTCCAAGTGTCATCCTTCTTCTACACCATGACTACAAGGAAAGAATATTCACTTTGAATGTGTCAGATGATACATGCCTCCATCTCATGTACCACATTTTTAATGTCACTCTTATGGGCATATAGATACCTGTAGGGTCTGATGTTGGGTGGTATAATTCTCATAATGAGCATGATGGCATGAACATACACACAACTTTGAATAAGTCTTTTTGGCATGTCACCAAAAATAACATAAAGGTCATCGAACACCCTTTATAAATCATGATGTGAAGACTCCTTGGTTAATTGAAGATATATGTAAAATAAGTGTGCAACAAATCCATCAACACCTTTTCTGAGAATCTTCATCATATTATGGGAACTAACTAGTTTTGGAGATTAGATTGTAATCTATGTAGTTTAAAGGTCATACCTTTTAAATGGAAACTCGTGAATAGTTCTTAGAAATTCATCTCAATAGTGCCCAAAATGGTGAGATTTTCACTCAAAAAATAATGTTAACTCATTCTATGGGAACAGAAAACATAAGGGAATCTAAAAATCAATCTCCCATAACTAGCTTAATATTATGGAAATTTCCAAAATAGTTGACTATACCACCATTTACAAGTATGACCTCAAATTATAGATCTGGGTAAATGAAGCAGTTCAAACAAGTACCCATCTTACTATTAATGAAACTATGTGTGCTCCCATATTCAATTAACACAGCCACTTTTTTCCCTAAGGAAATCCACCACCTTAAGAGTTTAAGGTGTACTAATGCCTAAAAGTACATAATAGGAAATAGTAGGTTGAGAATCTTTAGATTTATCCTCAAGCTCTTCAAAACCTTCCCCTAAATCTTCATCATATTCTTCCTCCTCATTGATGCCTTCAATGTTAAAAATCTTGTTTCCATCACATCGATGTACTTTCTCTATTTTCTATCATATCCAGAACACAAAACCCATTCACACTTTTATTTAATTTACTAAGGGATCAATCTGGTAGGCTATATAAATGGTGATGGGAAAGTGTATTAATAGACATTAGTGAAAAGTCTTCATCTGATAAGATTTTTTTCCTAAGTCATGCGTGCCCTCGATATGGATTCAAATACATTATTGGGATAAAATATTAAAACCTCCAATTGGATGTTATCTTTGAGGCCACCCAAAAATATATCAGTTAGATTTTCCTTAGTGATGTTCACCACATGTAATGAGAGATTTTTAAATTGATGAATATAATTCTTTATAGTCCTATTTTGGTATTTTTTGGATAGTTAGTTGAATTAGTTTTTAGAGACATTGTTATGATAGTGGAGCTAAAACTCATTAGAAAATATCAACCTTGAAACTAGGACAACCTTCTTTTAATTTTGAGCACATAACCAATGATACCAAATGAATTGATTAGGTTCCAGACATAGATATTATATGAGCACCTTTTTAAAATAAGGATTTTTATGTAGATCAAATAAATTTTAAACTTGAGTAAGTCATGTGATTGAATCCCTACCATCAAACTTATGTAAGTCCAATTTTGGAAACAACAACTTCAATGTTTGATTTGTTCTAGAATTATTTGGATTCAGAGACCCAAACTAGGTTGGTAGAGATTTATTTTTTAAAGGATAGGATAGAAGGTTAGCCAGTTTCCCAATTATTTATTTTAGTTAATCCATTAAGCCACTCATCTCTCCTCTCATCCGCATAACCTCCCATTCAACTGCATGGAGATCATATTTTTGCACCATGCCATTTAAATATATTTTAAGGTGTTGAACCACCATTGAAATACTTATATGCAAATTTATAGAGTCCATTTCATCCTAACAAGGAGTTATATGCATTTATTTCCCTTTCCCACATCCATAAGTGTTAGGACCATACATGCATAAACCCTAAGAGGGTTATAACATCAAAAAAAATGTATCGATAGATGATACCATTGTGATCACCTTGCTAAGCTGAATCTAAAAACTAATAATGTGAACAAGGGTGATTTCTTTTACCTAAGAATTTGTGCCAATAGAATATACCATTATGATTATCTCACATAGATGAATCTAATAACTGCTAATTTGCATAGGGTTAAAATTTCTCCAATTTTATTTTTATTTTTTTCTCCTCTTTTATTAAAAAAATCTATAAACAAAATTATGGTGACAAAAAAAATTCATTTCTTCCCAGATCACAAGTTATGTTTTTTTGACCTTATAATGCTTAGGATGCTAGATCCATAAAAAAAATGTCATAGAAAATTTCCCAAATCAAAGCTATGATACCACTTGTAATAAAATTACTTAGATGATTCACAATAATAGAATAATATATTACAAAATTAAGAAAAAATAAGAAATTCCACAACAATAATTGGCAAAAGATAAGAATACTTGAATATTATGACTGGGCCACTTTAAAGGGGTAACTCCATAGTAATGAAATAAGAAAAGAATTCATAATATGATCCTCTCAGGCTAACTATTACCTCCTACATATAGTCTACATATCCATGGTTATTATATAGGATAACCTAATAAGAACATAGATAAATGTGACAAGAATATAAAAGAGGTATATATACCATAATTCAACCATACATATCCCTAGACATGCCATAGGATAATGGCATAGCAATAAATTAAGAAAATAAAGGTTCAAAAGTGTCTTTATAAGCTTATAATAAAATTATAACCCTAAAACTATTCATCTTGTGCAAGGGAGGTGTAAGATGATATGATGCTTTTCTCTACTGAGTATATAATTACACAATAAAGGAATTTTTTGTTTTTCATGTCTAAAAATATGACGAGGTCATGAAAAATAAGTCCACTAAGTTGATATTTTTCCTTGTCACCTTTCATCTTCTTATGCTTGATCATGAAGCAGAACTGGTGCTAATAAATCATCTAATTAATGAATTTCACATAATCCATTTTATTTTAAATCTAAAATAAATAAAGTGGATTATGATGAAACTAAATGATCATCTCATTCCTTAAGATTTATTTCCAAAATTGCTTAATTGATTTCATAATAACATTTAATTCTTTGCCATAGATGTAATACCACTAAACTATGCAATTGAATGTCTCTAAATGAGACATGATTAAATGTAGACAATACATGATCTTTGAGTGGAGTGCATAGCTTGATGCATTGGTGATAATATGAATGGATTGAATAATTTTAGGCAATGTCAAAGTAGGTGTAATGAAGAGACACTTCTTTAGCTACTCAAAATAATGTTTTTTTGTTCATGTTAATTGGAATGCTACATTGGTGCCAACATAACTTAGTAGAGATAAAATTTAATGTGTGAGAAACCAAGATAAAACACATGGTATAAGTTATCAAGTCCAATAAAACTACAAAAATTAGTGAGATTGCATAAATCTAGCTAATATTGGATTATGTTGATCTTATTTTCATCTACATGGATGTCTTTATGGTTAATGATGTATCCCATGTATTAAAATTATGCAACACCAAATGTACACTTTTTGATGTTTTCTTACAACTTTTTTTCTTAGAGTGTCTAAGATGCATGAGTTGTGATCCAAACACTCTTCTTAGGTATTCCTAAATTTAATAATCTCGTCTAATTAGACAATGATTGAGTATATATGGAATAGAAAGAATAAATCATATATCAAGCACATGAATGTTTTTGTTGCATTGGAAAAGCTTAAAATAAAAATTAACCATTCATACAACCCTTAATTAGTCTTAAATGTTACTTTTAAAACATGTTTTAGAGTGGTACTTAATGATAAATTTACTTCAGGTTGATCTTGATGAATTATTATGCACCTTAGAGTTGGTCTAATAGATCACCAATACATGAAATTAGGTATCAGGTTTTCACTATGATACTACTTAGTGTGAAATATTATATGCAAAGATCCTAGGTGCCATATTTATTTGATAAATCAGTATTAAGCTTAAATATGGATGCTAACTAGGTTTGAATGCCTTGATCAAGAAGATATTATATTTTTCACTAGACATTATCATTATATGATATGGATATTTAGTATATTGGGAAGTTTAGAAGAGGTGATCTAGGAAACAAATTAATGTGGTGTTTTACCATGTAATGTGTTGTTAGACACTTCAATTCATCAAAGGTGTTCCTATAATACTATATTAACTTATTGAATTTTTATTTATATGGTGATGTTTGCATGACATGGTACATTTCCAATGCATACTTTTTATTATAAGTATGTGCTTCTAGGTGGAACATAAATAACATGAACTTATACATTTGTTATATGATCTTGTGTATTTATTTTCAAGATAAGAAAGTTAATTTAGTTGAATTATATAATTCTAAAAGATCAAATAAATAATATTTGACATGAATAGCCTAAGTATACACCTTATCATGATATGTGGATTATATTTAATAATAACATGGGATTCCTTTTACTATGACTCAAACCTCAAGTGGCATAATATAACATGTGAAATTATCTTTTATAGGTTTGTTGTTGGCAACATGATTCAAAAATGTATATAATTGATGTAAGATTATCATAGAAACTCCACCTATACTATAGTAGTAGAGTATATCTCTAGGTTGACAGATAGAGGCTTATATTGATATGCACAACATTGTATGTATTATATCCATATTATATAATGAGATGGCCTATGTGAATAAAATATATGCCTTACACAGACATTACCATTGACTTATAAAGCTATCTAGGTTCTATTTATACATCAACATTATAATATGATAGATATAACATATAGATAATTTAATAGAAATAAACATAGTGAGATAAGTGGTTACATATTATATAACTTCTTGTAATATCTTAGATAAGAGTAACAAGAGAGTAAAAAAATTGGAGGTATAGAGTAAAGATATCAACAAAAACTCTAAAGGTTGTTCTATTTATATTTGTATAAATAAATGAAGTTAGAGTAGGAAATATCTATGTAGTGTGTATGTGAACGAATGGATAATTAATGCAAATATTAATAAGGATTAAACCCCAATACTAACCTAAATGTAAGAATATCTCCAATTGAAGTTATCTTAAACCACATAACTATCTCTAACCAATATATACACTTTGGTTACATATATTTATGTGGTTCAAGTTTAAATTCAATTATAATTAATGCATGCAGATATTAGTATTATGTGAATTTAATTATATTATTCATTCATAGATTAAATAAATAGGTCCACTCGTTCAGAGTAAATAAGACTTAGGTATTTCCTACTCTAAATTCCTATCTCACTCTTCTTATCTCTATTCAATTCTCTCTACATTATATCTATAATATTGCAATGTTACAGTAAAAATACCAACTATATTATTTTATAAATTAGTGGTCATGTTTATGTAAGGCATGCCTTTTATTCATATAAGTCATATTATGTTACCATACAAATCCAATCCATAAAACATTTCCCATGTCAATTTAACCCTCTATCTTGTTGTTCTAGAGATTTACTTTGTTGTTGTGGTGGAGTTGTAGGTTATGTGATAATCTTGTCTCAATTATATATGATGTTGAAGATCCCAGAAACACCTAGCATTATACTAGAAGGTGCATTTTATGCTAGACCTATATATCCTTATATCATTTCAACCAATCCTAATAATTTTATTTTGTATGTGTGTATGTGGAAAGGTTAATGTGTTGGGTTATACATTTTACTATGATGTTCTCTGGCTTCCACTATCAATGACGACCTAAAGAAGATGAAAATTTACCTAAAACTTGATTTAGAATAAATGATTACATTATTTATAAATTCTAATAGTAGTGTTAATTATTCTCATATACTATGGCATATATATCAATGTCATTAATTTTTACAAGAATTGATGTTGATTGTGCAAGAAAGGATTGTTTGACGTAAAATTCAATATCATTATAATTTTATGTGTTGGCAATGACACCATTTTTCACCTTGGTTATTCTTATATTTATCAGGTACAAAATTTTTGGTATTAATTTTTTTAAACATTTTTAGGCTTCACATCCTTGCATAACATGTTTCTATTTTTTCATGATTTTGGGTAGATTAATGTTTTTTTGCAGGCTGAGACTTTTAAATGGAATTGGATAAATAACACATCTTATTCAAATTTGAATTGTCTTCAATATTGTTGATGTTGTGGTTTGTTTTTCCCAGTGTGTTGGAAGTAAATAAATCCATCCTTATACAAATGTAATGTGTGATTCAACTAATATACTTCAACATCTTTTGTTGTATTATCTAATTCTCACAAAAACATGCAAGATAGTCATGGAACTTATTGGTGTAGTCTTCCATAACCTACTTTTTATGCTATTAAAATTATATGAATTTAATATATTCATCCAAAAATAGTTCCAATGGAAGTAATCATCAATTAATTCATCAAAAAAATATTCCAATATCAATTGGTATATAGTGTTGAATGTGTTATATGTTGAAACTTTTCCATAATTAAGACGTTGTAGTGGACACATTCGACAAGGTAAAGTTTTTCATCTCAACATTAGTCAATTGGATAAATAAATAATATGTTCTAAGTCATCAAACCAAACCATCCATAGTCATGGAATTGAGTATTTATTAAAAACTTGGATGCCAAGATTTAGTTTCATTTTGAAGGGAGTGTGTTGTTAAAACCTTGGATACATACACTATACAAAAAAAGAGTTTATTGTGGTCCAATATACATTATTAGTTAATGTAATTTTATAGAATAATTCATTTTCCTATTCCTCAAGGGATTTTTTAATGAGATTCTAAATATTTCATGATGCATATATAGTTTTTTCATTAACTATCTCTCTTGCTAAAATATTCTTCCAAATATTATGAAAATAGTATATATTTTATTGTGGTTACATGATTATATCCATATACAATAATTTGTAATGATACCAATATTACAACCATGGGACCCAAAACCTGATGTGGTGTAAAATGCTGAACTTGGTGGTAATATTAGAATTGTAATAGAGACAAAAAATATTATAATTTTTTGAACACCAAACATATGATTGAATGAAGTATGATATGTGGAAATTAAATTGTATTCAAATTTATAATAGGATAAATATATCTATGTAAAAATATTTAAAGACAATAAGTTTTTGGTTCCTATGATTATAATGGATAAATATCTTTATTGATTTTTCCTAGATTGAATGAAATAATTTAGAGTAATTGATCTTGGAGCATCACCTAGGAAGACTTTTGCATTAAATTTTATGTCTTAGTAATTTTTAGGATGTTTAATATAGTGATTTTCATTGGTTATAGGTCTTATATTATCATAAAATTTAAATTTGGGATCATTTTGTATTTTCTCGCCCAGTTAGAATTTGAATTTCCTAGAATAGGAAACCTTGTCTTTTGCACAACTTTGGCACTATTAGTCACATTTAGGAGTATTTTCATGATGTTTAAGGACTTGTTACTATTTTAAGCATATTTATTAATATGATACATCATGTTATTAATGTTTTCAATCAATCTTTAATGTATTATTAACCAACTCTACCCCATTTCACATGCTAATTAGGGGTTAGCTGAGTTAGTTCATCAAACTATGGTTGTTATGCATGGGTCAGGTAGTTATGGAAGTGAAGATCCTTAAAAAAAATTATAGAACCATTTGATAGGTTTCTTCCTTGTATAATAAGATACAATATTATGATTGAGGACATTGGATTGTGTAAAATAGGGGGTTTAAATTCAAATTTGATGAATGCCAATAATATGCAATCTTAAATTGGATGTTTTTTGTTAGTGGTGAAATCTATTAATCTACTTTATAATATGTGTTTTTATCATATTTATCTCTCATGTATGTTTATGTGTATATATGAGGAGGATAATTAAAATATGTGTCTGTACACAATCACTACAACTTGAAGTTACAAAATTTGATGATTCAAAGGGTTGGTAATTCATCTTTAGACAACTTGGTGGTTGAAATTCATCATGCAGGTGAGTGGCTTTATTTCAAAATATGTAGTGATTTTTAAAAAAATGGTTGAAGATCTGAGAATATGTAAACCCCAATTAACATGTCGCATGACCAAGTATCTCCAAAATTTAGATACTAATGTTACATGATATGTGTAGAGTCACATGCCAACCCAAATACTTACATAACATGTGACATGATTCTAAAAAAGATTTTGGAGACACTAAAAATAAACCCATCTAAGGCACACATGCCACTAATGACAAGGGATTACATTGAGTTGAGAAATGTGCACAAAGTAAAAGAGTAGGTGTTACAAAAACATGGATATAGATCTCTACCTTGTGCATAAATGGCAAGATTCCCTTCATGTGGAGGATTCAAATGCAAATTGAAATGCATGTAGTCTAGTGCATAAGGTATGCATAGATAAATATTACTTACTACCAAATTAATATATTTTTGTGATTAAATTATATTTATTTGGAATTATAGTCAATTATTTATTTTCATATTGATATGAGCTATTAAACAAATAGTTTTATTTAGAATTTTATCTAGGATGTTGGATGTATGAAAGATCAAAGATAATAGGGTGCCTAACTACATTCTATTTTTCACTAGAATAAATTATTTTATTTTTAGTTTCAATATTTCATAGGAATAATTTTATTTGGAACTTTCCAATTCATGTGTATAAAATATATAACATTTTTTATATCATTAGATATATTGGATTTTATTTTATAGTTGTATGCACATAAATGTTTGCATCCATACCATATTTACTTTTGTAAACTTATATGTATGTTTTTGCATATTAGAAACACACACATATCCCCCCCTTGACACCTAAAATTGGCCCCTATTAATTTATTAACACATACACATAATTTGTTTTAGGGTTTATTTCAGTTTTCAAATTTATTTATCCTATGCTACTTGTGTGTTTTCAAATTATCATTTCATATTAAGGCCATATTATAATATTTAATCTATGTTTTGGCCCTATGATTCCATGTTTTTCATATTCCTCTTTTCTCACTCCTATTTCCTTTGTGTCTATTTTTCTATTGTTTTAGGAATTCTATCTAAAATTGTACACTAAAACATTATGTGTCATTAGGACCATACAATGTATTATTCTAGTGTGGGCCCTTGTGACACTTATTTGGGTCCCTTATGCCTTATGATTTATATTTATTGTATTATTTGAGCTATTTTGTAATAGATTATGTACAAATTTTGATCTTATTAGATTTTAAAATTATATAAATACATGTGCATTAGTGAAAATAGAAAATTAAAAGATTTGGAATGTTTGAGAAAATGAAAAAAAAATCTATAGACTCATCATGAAAAAATTATATAGAAGCTTAGTGTTTATACTAGGTTTCAATCAAGAATTGAATAATTATACATTCATATGACACTTGTTAATGCAAGCACAAAAATTCATATAAGATTAGGACTTACATTAAAAAATTTCTTATTGAAATACATTGAAAGCTATATCATATCGATATATGCATGATTTGAAAATTTGTATATATGTATCCAATTTCCTAAAACTCACGTAATATTGGTATTTAGATCAAATTTCAAAGCACAAAAACCTCTTATTAGCTTATTGTGATACCCTCCATCTCATATTTTTGTTCTTATGGTCCTTATAAATGGAATGTATTTGATGATCTTAACAACAATTTTTTTTGTCTTCTCTTTTAAATAGATGTGCCCCATTCACCCATTTCATCTTTTACAATTCTATTTATTTGGCATTCCCCGCTCCCCCCACATACAGACACACACACCAAATTTGTTATATTTATATTCAAATTCACCTATAAATATACAAAAAAATTAATCCATTTACACACATATGTTATTCTTTAAACATCTAATGCTAGCTATATTATTGTTGCATGAGAGTCATATTATGGGAATCCAATGTTCCTAATAATTAGGCATTCTAATACAATATGTTTAACTCTTATATGGATAGGTAGTTGATGCTAAATAGGTACCCAAAGCATTATACATACATCCATTATATTTTCCTTACAATTTTTGACAAAGATGTCAAAGATTCAACTATTGCAAGAACATAAGTGTCATAGCATATAAAGTGATGGTAGAGAAGTAAGGATAAGAAATAAAAAAATAAAAAAATTCATTTTTATGTTTTAGACACTTTTTATGAGTATAAGATAATGTTACATATATTTTATAAGAGAAAAATATACTACCTTGGAAACTTTATTTAATAAAATAAAAATATGTGGATGATAGTTGACACAACTCTAATTGTATGTTTCCATATTTATATTTATATGACATGTCTTCTACAACATTATATAATTGAGATATATCATTTTAATTTTTATATATTTATTATATTACTATTGTATTTATTAATTATTAATTATTTTATTTATTAATTATACATTATTATTATTATATTGAACATATATTTTGGATGTTTATGTAAGTAAAATTAATTTCTTATGATCACATCACAATTTAAAATTTATTAAGTAAAAATATATTAGATGTTTGTAATAAATATGCTAATAAAAATAAAATTTCTATCATGTTTCATTTAAACTACACATGATCCACCTACCTATTATATAAAGATATTTTTTTGATTGAAGAGTGCACTTATATTAAAATATATAGAAAAAAGGGGTGGAAAAATTCATGCTCCATAAGCATAGTCAAACCAAAGTAATAAACCCTCACAAAAAATCAAATCCAGTAGAAGGTCAATAATTACCCCACAAAATAAAAGTCACATCAAACTATCATGAATGCATAATAATAAAAAAGATTCACATAAAAACATAAACAATTAAAAATAATAATTATGTTACAAGAACAAATATGGGTGTTGAAAGAATTATATAAAGATATTCAAAACATAAATATACAAGTAATTTATACCAACCTCTTATTTGAAATACTTGAATACTCAATCATAGTCCATTATATAGATTATTATATTATTCAAAAGCTTATGATCGCATCGAATGACCATTTATTATAGCCATGCTTCAAGCTATGGTATTTGGGCCCATCTTCATCCAAACCATCCAAATGTTTTTCTCAAATGCCTCAGCTATCCTCTTTATAAATGGAGTCCCCTCTAAGAAATTTAGCTTGTTCCATTCTATTAGGCAAGTGTGTCCACTATCTCCCACCTTGTCTGTTCTTATAGATGAGGTTTTTGGATATCTTCTTAGCAATGCCCAAGATAGGAGCCTTTTTAAGGGAATTTATCTCCCTCCTAATGCTTCAAACCCACATGAAGATATGTATCTACTTAATGGCCACTTTATGGATGACTCCTTCTTTACTCTCATTAAGGATGAAATCAATGTGGACAATACTTTACAATGTCTCGACACCTTCTGCCTACCCTCTAGATCTAGCATCTAATAGTAGAAAACTTGTTGATATAGATAATATTACCTCCCTCCACTAGTGTGGGATGCTAAATTTGGTTGGAAGTGGATCCAACATGATGAAATATTTAAATTTCCTAGCATCCCCTTTGATTTTGATGCCTCACCACCTTTGTTATGGTAATGTGTTGTTGAAAAAGTTTCTAAGATGATAGAATACTGGGTGATCAAGTCTATTTCATTAGTAGAAAAAATTCAAATCTGCTAAAAAATTCTTACATCCACCCATGTGTACTTCTCATCATGTTGGGTGCCTTATAATAATTCTTACTAGAAGTTGGATAAATTACTCAGAGATTTCCTTTGGGCCAATTCCCCTTAAGGTAAAATATTCCATAGGGTGGCCTAGGAATATTTTTGCCTCACATGTGATGTTGGAGGGATAGGGATCATCGACATACCCCGCCAATGAACTGCCTTATGTGTTAATTGGATTGTGCATGTTATTGAGGGACCAAAAGCTTGAAAGGTATTTTTTAGACACTATATCTCCTCAATATTTCCTAAGGGTAAGAAGTCCTGAAAGGGCTTACCTTCCCCAATTTACTCTTCATTTAGTTTCCCATCCAAATCACTAGGTGCTTTGTGGCCAAAATCATCTAGAAGTCTTGGGAAAAGATCAAGCCATGGATGTTATGGAATGGCTTTGGTTTCCATAATGGGTTCTCTGCTAACTCCCATTCTCTCTAGTGGTCTTCCATTTTGTCTCATAAAGAAGTGTCATTGGTAAAACACCCTTGGGTCAACTCTCTCAAGCTTTACTATAGAGGAATTCATACCATCTAGGATATCTTCTACAGGTGCTCTCACTCTTAGCTATCCTAAAAAGAGGCAAAAGCTTAATTTTAATTAGCCAATGAAAACTAGGAGTTCTACCAAAAGATCCTCAATGTCGTCCTAGCTTCCATGCTCCATAAAATCTTGGTCCACTCCATTCAACCAAGTTAGAAGGACTGGAAATGGTGTTGAGACCCCTTTCCGCATTTACACTCCTTAGCATGGCTATGCATGGCTCACCCCCCATTTTCCCATGGTTGATAAGATTAATGCCTATTTGGGGCTACAATCATCTATTAAAACATGGAGCTTTCACTTCAACATTATTTGGGGGGCTTGTGTGGATCCCAAACTTGCTCATTTTGCTTGGTTTATACTACACCAAGGCTTACCTATTGGTAGAAGACTTGTCCAACTTGGAGTCCACCTACATACTTGCCCCTTTTATGGCTAGTTTGAGATGCTTCCTCATCTTTTATGGTACTATTACAAAAATCAAAGGGTATAGACTTAGATCCATGAACTTTTTAGGCCTTTTTAGCTTGAATTTTTTGTTTGGTAGCACATCCTCCTTAGAGACAAACTTGTGATGCCATTCAAATACACACAAGTCTGGCATACTTTTAGAGTGGATATTCTCTTCTAGATTTGGAAAGAAAGATATAATTTTATGTTTAATAATGCTTCTACTGATTGTAATATTTTTTATTTACACAAGTCTTCTATCATCTCAAATTTTCTTTTGTAGGTTCAAGTCGAAGCTAATAAAGTGGCTATGGAGTTTGGGCATCTTTAGGATCTCTTCTCCCATTAGGGAGATGCTCCTTATGCAATGGTTTAGGTTCTACCTTCTCCTCCTATGAATCTTAGATTGGATGATAAAGTACCTCGACTACCTCATGGTGGGCATTATCATAGGCATTTTAAGCACTACTCTCATAGCAACACCCTGTACCAGTGCATTTCCCATTTGGGTAGCTATGAGGGTGGTAGCCACCATCTCCTTCCTCTACTGGGTAGAATAGTTTGGGTACTCCTCCTCCTCATATATTCCCAAATGTTTGGGTGCACCACTTGGAGGTTGATCAAATGTGCTAGATAAGTTCCCCAGGCTTTCTTTGGCCATTTTTCCCACTCAAACACAAGCATAAGATGATGATAGGGATACTATTCAAGCTACTGGCTAGGAGGCTATTTCAGATAGAAATGATTTTTGAAGCTTGGTTTGGGATAATGATGATATGGATCCTTCATATTCTAGCCTTACTCTTGTTGCATAAAATTTATCTTTTTTTAGGACTTTGTAACTTATTTCTAGGCTTTGCCTAGTTTATGATTCTTTTGTTCTTGCTCCTAGGCTCTACCTACTGTGACGTGACATGATTTCATACCACCTATATTTTTTTGTGAATTATTTGTATATTTATGTTAAGTTTATATATATATATATATAAACTTTTCCAAATCGTAAAAATTTATATTTTTATCTCTAAAATCAATTTGTTCAAAATTAGATATAAAATCAAAATATGCAAAGTTTTTCCAATATAACTACAAGGCCAAGCTCGGTATGTGAGAAATATATTTTAAGAATATCTCATTTAATATTGTGTTAATATTTTCAACTAAAAATTATAGTAATGCATTTATTTTTTTAATAGTTTTTAAATCTTTAAAGACTTGCTTCTCAACTTTTCACAAATATTTCAAATTGTATCCTTCATAAAATTAGGTTATTTCAAGGGCACTACAAATAAAAAAATATTTATGGTGGATAAGGATTCAAAGAAAGAGAAGAACATAATGATTTTATCACTTTTTATGGAAATCAAATCTACATGTCATGACCCTTTTTTGAAACTAATTTTAAAACTCTTATTTATTAAGACCTTGGACGTTGCATTATTATAAAATATTTTTGTGTTCATATTTTTCCTTGATCAAGATTTTCTTGATTTAAATCATTATGATGTTATGATGAGATAACTATGGTTCATTATTATATTCAATTATATTATTTTCAAATGAGTTTTAATTTATTAATTATCTTTATTTGTATATTTACTGGATAAATATTATTGATGTCATATTTGGTGTTTTTAAGATTTATATGAGCTAAGCCTAATCATAAATACGACTAATGGGGTTATGAAAATGGTTGTTGGAATAATCTAATTAATAATGATAAAGCAACAAGTTTTCAAACATCTTCAATGTTTGTTATATTTGACTGCATTAATTATCTTGGTCATTTCTTGACTATTTTGCCAATGGTTTTCTATTATTTTTATGACTTGGTTCATTGCCATATTCATGACAAGAACATAACTAATTTGTTTTCTCAAGCTTTCCAAAAGGAGATCCTAAATCTATTTGGGCACTATTTAGATACTATGTACTCACGTTGCAAAGAGTTGACATGGTAAGAGGGATAATAAAATAGGTTATTTTGATTTTCTTATCTTTTTTCAAGATTAGTTTTATATTTTAAATATTTTTAATTTTATATATTTCCTTTATAAGCTTTTGGTTGTGTCTTGATTATTTGTAAAGAGGATTCAATGGACTAGAATCTTGAACATACCCAATCATCTAGACTTTGCACCACCTTGATTGAAGTGTTTATGGGTTTCTTGGTATGTAGGTTGTGGATTAAAGTTTTTATTTTGTTTGATCATCATGCTTTTGAATCATGAAAACCATTGGTCATGTTATGACCCTAGGTTAATGTCTTACATTAAGGGGGTCATTTTCCATGGTCATATTTTATGTTGGTTTTGATTGTTTATACCAATAAATGACATAAGTCATCAAGAGCATTATATAATGGTGGTCATTGACTTATGGCTTTGGATTGTTGATGATGTTGGTTTTTAGGTCTTTGAACATTCTAGTTTTTTTCTTTGAGTTATGAATGAATGAAACCCTACTAGTCACTATAATGCCTAAGAGATTGTCTACCTTATTTAGTGTAAATGGAGATCATCTAGACTGCTAAGTTAGTTAAGAGGTTTTGATTTGGGTTATTTTTCTAACTGATAATTTAAGGAACACAAAGACATAGAGTTAAGACTAAATTTTACCAAGACTCAAGTACAAGGTGGATATTATTGATCATTTTATATGGAAAGGACAAGAAAAATAGGGTGTGCTGTTGGAAATTGATGCATGAAATTAATTTTTCTCCTTACTATGTAAATATGAAGGTAAATAGTCTATACTGCTAAGAAAATGTAAGTGATGTATTGGGTTTCATTGTGTGATTATTATTTGGAAAGATATGATTGTTAGCTGAGTTATTTTTAAAAATATATCGACATTACGTGTATGCACATTATTTTATGTGAAGTTACATTTTCTTGTGGGTTTTGGTTTCTTGGCTATGTGTGGATAGTTTAGATGGAATCTACTATCTTATTTGAAAAACCCTACAATGCAGACTTTACCATTATTAATATATATGATCTAACAAAGAATAATTAGGTATGTGATGGTTTTATTGTTATGCTTGTGTGAATATGTGTTTGTGTTTTCTCTTCTTTTTAGTTTAAAACTCATTGGTTTTTTGAATGAAATGGACACAACCTTTTGAGCATGACTCCCCATCATTTTTATGGTTGAGGTGGTCTACGACCACTAATGGGGGTCTCATGGGACTAGTCAAGTGGGATTTGGTTCACCGTTAGCTAGCCCTAAAGTTTGGGCATTTCACAGCTTATGAATATGAGATGCATAATTAGAATTTATGTAGTAGATTCATGATTGTAAAAGAATGTTTGAAGTGTTAGAGTCATTCAAATGTTATATGGTTTAATCCTTTGTATTGTGTAAAGTGAAACATTAAATCATATTTGTGCAACTGTATGATGTATGTTAATGTGGTTATATGTTTATAAATGTTGATGTTACTATCAATGATTATTAGGATGTTAGTGTTCAATAATTTTAAAATGATTAAGCTCATACTGAGTATGACTTCCATCTTTCTTATGGTTGATTGTGTGTTTTTAAAAATCTATTAGTGTATATCAATTTATATCTCTCTTGGGTTGTTAATAAAAAATAATTTGAGTTTCAAAACACATAGTTATTTGGAAATTTGTTGAATAATGTTGTGTATTACTCAATAATGTCTGGGTAAAGGACTAAACACTCTATTTAGTGACTATCATAGAGTCTTATGAATTGTTAATTCTCATTTTGATTGTAATGTGTTTGATTATTCTTGAACTTAATGAATTAACTATGTATTGTCACATTCTTGATCATGTGACTGTAGGTTAATATTTTGATTCATATGAAAAAACCTAGTGACTTGGTTTATGTTATATCATAGATAATGGATTCTTAGATGTTTTTAGCTTTAAATTTAAGTTTTTTATATGCTTGAATTTTTAGTATGACTTGAATAGTATCGACTATGTTCTTGAAAGCTATAGTTCAATTCTTCTTGTCATGGATTTTAATCAAGTTTTAAGGCCATCATATAAGTAATGGAATATTGAATTATTAAATTATAAGATTCGAATAGGATGCATTTAGTTCTTGAACTGTGTAAATTCTTTTTTTTTTAAGATTTGAGACTACTAATGGTAATGGGTATAAACACATCTTGTTGAAATGAGTAAGTAATTATTATGATTTAAATTATTGACTATATTTGAGGAGAAAGTATACCAATATAAGTATAACTTATTATTGAATCAAGTAATACATTTAGTCATTTAAGTAGAATTGTTTATTGAATTTATATTTATGGATATGGTGCTAGATCAATTTTCTATATTTTTCATATTATGAATTTAAAAAAATATCATAACTTTCATCATCATTATAAATTGATCTGGATTGAGGGATTAATTTTTTTTGAAGTTATAAATTTATAAAGTTGCTCGAGGAAAGAAAAAATTTAATTAATGAATAGTGATTATAACTATTGTTCCCACAAACATCTGCGAGAAATTACCTAATACTATGTGGGTAAAACACCCAAAACTATATCCATTTCATGGAAGGACAAACATGGTAATAAGGAAAAATAGGTATTCAACTTGGATGACTTAGGAATTAAACAATTTGAAAGCTAAGACCAATTACCTCAAGCATAAATATGATAAGGGAAAGGATAAATAAACCCCTTGAATAAAAATGACACCAATGATGAATATGAACTAGAAGACACTAAAGACATTTAGCCAACCCTCAAAGCCAAAAGAATCCACATGACTCTATAGAAAAAAACCAATCAAGGTCCCTAAGAAGACCTGAGCAAATTCACACATGGTAAGGTGATATAGGAACTACTGAAGGACAAGACTAAGTAGATGAAATGAGCCACTCCACGGGAAAAGGTAATCTCAGAGGAGCTTTTTATTTTTGTCTAGTTTATTATATAACACTTTTTTTTAAATCTCTATTAGTGTTTCTTGGTTGTTTTGCTTATGTTTAGTTGAAGACATTTTATGTTTTGCAAATTGTTGTGACTTTGTAACTTGATTTTAGGTCCTACTATTTTTTTTTTAAACTTAATGGTTGCTAGATCTTGGCTTCATCATTGGTGATTGATAAGAGGCTTTGAAAACCTCCTTCATTCATTACCTCCAACCTCCTTCACGATGCTACTTAAAAAATATGGCTTCGAGTCTCATCTACATTAACCCATCCATAATTCAAACGCCAAGTTCCAATGAAAATGCATCTAGAATCATTTATTTTTAAAATATTTTTGGCACTTTACAAAAATGACTCTAACACTCGCAATAAATACTAATATTAGACATAAATAAACAAAAATAACTTTAATTTTTAATGCCAACTTTTAATACTAATGACACTTTCGATATACAAAACAACTATAATTAAATAATATAACATGATGATAAAAACAAAAATAAAAAATAATAATTAATTAAATAATGAATATTGCTTACTCGAATACTTACCACATTTAATAAACCGCATTAAAAAAAAACATTAAAACCACATATTGACATGACTCGAATTATTAATCTAAATGATCATTTAGATATTACCACTAATTTTACTATGAATTGAAAAATCAAACAGGATAAAATAAAAAGACTTTACACTCATCTACACATCAAGCCAATAATTTCTGAAAAACAATCTCACACATTTGAAAAAAAAAAACACAAAACTATTAAAGACCAAAGACCACCGTCATGCCTTTTTTAATTTATGTTCTTTTTTCCCTAACAAATAATAAACCATAACAAAAAAAAAAAGTAAATCGAAACCTGTCCAACCTAAAACGACGACTCAAAAACATAAACCATAAAGTAAATCTTGTTTAGAACGATGAAACAGATGAGGACAGGTGAGCTGTCTCAGTGGGTTGGAAGGCGAGTTATTGCAACTTGGAATCAATGTTGAACAACCCAACAGGAACAGCTTTGCTAGGCGGCGAAATGAGTGCAAATCATGATGCAACCGAATATATTATGTAATCTTCAAACAAACTCAAGGCAGAATACGAAAAGAATGCATGCATGTTGGAAAACATGAGCTTACAAGTGGGCGGATATGCATATGCTTTGGAGGACTATTCCAAACGAACATATATATCTTCTTTGTTGTCAATGTGAAATTACACTACCAATACTCAAATTTCTGACTGCAAACTTATATTTTGACAAACCAGATCAGATCTGTGCTGTGTATTTCATCAACACGATGCACACTAGCACACCAGAGTCACATTACCTGCACATGACTCTCAAGTTTACCAGAAAATAAAATTTGTCCAGATATACAGAACTTTAATACATAAAATAAATTGGCACACATTAATTTTTTATTTCATTCAATATATACAAATATATAATAATTTTTTTTTTTATAAATAGAGAGAATCATATCCCACAAATATCTCAACCACCCAAATTTATAATCTATTCATGATATATTATTATTCCAACAATATATACGATTAACCAACCAAATAACCATATTATCATTTTATATATTTATCATATGGTAACTTACCAATAACCATGTGAATTTTAAATTCCCAACATGATTATGAGGTAATATAATGAAATTTATCTTAATAAGTTACTTTACAAAGTATATGAATATAATACTTGATTCTAAGGTGTAACTATAAAACTTGATTGGGTAGCATCATGTGGAGGATATTGCTTGTATCATTTGATTGTGAATTATGGATTATTATATCAATAATCTATTGTTGAATTATGGTATTAACCCATTTAATAATTGTAAGTAAACAAGAGAAATATCGTGTTTATTTGGTTACGTCATTTAAAGTGTATGATTATATTATAATGTGACTTTGAGAACAACATTATTATAAAGCAAAGTTGATTAGTTTTATGGAATGAATACATATTAAATTTCTTTTATTCCATTAAGTAAGATGTTTTAATATGTTCTTTTTTGGATTGATACAGTTTTGGTGGGAGCCTTACTCTATATGCTTTTGACTGGAGCTCCAATCAGTCTGAGACACAATCGGGGCCTAAATGCCCAAGTACACAAGTACCAGAATTACTAACAACAGCCACAACCAGCTTGAGAATACCAATGAACAGCCATAACTGGTCTGAGAGTATCATCAATGGCCACAACTAGCCCCAGAATACCAACGATCGACCATAATTATCCTCTAATACCGTCTGAGATTTAAATTTGAGTGGTACTTATATCAACCAAATTACTTTACCAACTCACCTACATCTTATTAGTTGTTTCAATATGTTCTTATGGGTTTAGTCTTCAATAATTATTTTTAAATCATAATGTTATAAGGAGAAATGCTTGAGATTAAATAACATTTCTTTAAATTTTAGAGTTGGCTTTATACTACTCTTCTTTGAGTTAAGGAATGTTATGAATGAGTCTTATTTAATCAATCTTATGATAAATATGAGTTTCACAAATGTATATTTAGATCAGAATATCTAGGGGTATGTTTGTACTCTTATACATACTAAGCTTAATGTATATCAAGGGATCATATGATTTTTTTATATTATCTACTCAAGAAGACCTATTCTTAAAGGTTTTTTGTTTTGAAAACCTAGTTTAAATAATTTAATGTTGGTAATAGAAATGAAAAAAATTAGGTTTGTTTCATTGGTATCAAAGCATGGTTTAGAGCTCTAGGGAAATTTAAGGATAACTTCATAATCATACCCTACCTTAACTTGAACTTTTGAATTCTTTAGAATGGCCAAGATAAGATCAAGAGGAATATTAAATGTCAATGACCCTAATCTCTAAAGGGGTAGAGGTCATGGTTCTCATAAAATAGATAATCTGGTTGACCCTCCTCCCAATAATAATCTAGGCAATAATAATGAATTTCCTAATGCCAACCCAAAAAATAGTAACACTTATAAATAAATCTTATGTTAAATTTTAACTACCTTAAATTTTATTCAAGGAAAATTATATACCCAAGAATATAGGCTTAACAATATTGAAGGTGTTCTCCAAGAAGGCTTGCATGAGAAAAAAATGTTTGATTAGAAGAATTGGTACTCCAATAACTACCTCTAACATTAGTGGATCCTATCATAAAATAACCTAAGAAACTTCATCCACCCACCTTTTCAAGTGAAGAAATTAGTGATACAATTGATTCTTGGCTAGTACACTTGCAAATATATTTTAACTTACATAATATGATTTTTCACGTAAAAGTTAAGGTACAACCTATTAGTTGGTTGGTGTTGTATCCCTTTGGTGCAATCAAATCATGACTTTCTCTTGGGAGACATTTAAAAATGAGTTCCATAAGAGGTACTTAAGTGTCAAATTTAAGGAACTAAAAACTATTGATTTTCATTTGTTAAAACAAGAGAGTATGCCAATCACTAAATATGAGAATAAAATTTTGAAACTAATGTGTCATGTGAATTACATGCATAATGAATAAAATAAGATTAATGAGTTAAATTTTTTTCTAAAATAAGTATTGATGCATGATGTCAATATGACATATCCCAAAACCCTTGTGGTTGCCATTGAGTTTATCCATTGAGATGAAGAGAAGTAAAAAAAATCAATAGAAATAAGGGTAAGATTTTAAATGGAATAGATAGTAGAGTAAATCTAAAAATATCTCACCCACTCCTAAAAGTTTCAAAAAACTAGATCTGAACCAGAGATTCACTAAAATCACTAGTGGGTTTGACAAGTTTCAAGGGCCAAATAAGAATTTTAAGGCACAAAATTCACTTAAATCTAGGTCAAACAATAGAAATTAGACCCAAGGTAAATAATGTGCACTAGTAATAGGGATAATTCTATTCCTATATCACCTACTAGTATTATCTAATGTTGGGAGTGTGGTAATAGCCCCTACTAGAAAAACTATCCCAAGTTGAAAATTGGACAATTAACTAACCACAGTGTCTATCTATCTATGGATAATCAAAATGATGATTTTTAGGCAACTCGAATTGAAAGTAAAGGTATATTATTTGGTCTCAATATTTCTATTTTAATTTATTCTATTGCTAAAGATAGATTTATTTCACATGCTATAGAAGTAAATGTAATTTTAAACCTGTTAGAGTTAGAGAAGGTTGGGAGGTTAAGTTTGAAACAAGAAAAAAGAATGTCAAATTGCCAATGCTTAGAAGGCATTTAATTAGACTTGATTGCATTTAAAACCAAGATAAATATATTTATAACTCCTTCAAGATATTATGATCTGATCCTGGTGATGGATAGTTAAAACCTCACCATGCAACACTAGATTTATTTGGTAAGATGGTAGGTTACATGGATGATTCTAGTAAAATTAATGACTTGTGCAAGGCATTCAAAGGCCTAAATCATGTAAAGTAATTTTAGCCTTGGACTTGAAAAAGGAAGTGCATAAGGGCCATAATATTTATGTAATCCAAATGCATAAACCATCTAAAAAAAGGATGACACCTTCCAAAAATTTCCTCTTTTAAAGGAAGTTAAATATGTATTTCCAAAAAATTATATAGACTTCCACCCATAAGGGAGTATAATTTTTCAATCGATGTCTTACTAGGGGCTGCACTTACCTCTAAAGCTCCCTATAAAATGATTGTGGTTAATTTGCAGGAGATGAAGGTTTAGCTATAATATATTTTAGAAAATGGTATTATAAGGCTAAGTGTGTCTCCTTTAGGTTCTATAATTATATTCATGAAGAAGAAGGATAGAACTTTGATACTGTATGTGGACTATCAAATGTTTAACAAATTTAAGATCAAGAATTGATATCCTTTGCCAATGATAGATCATTTGTTTGATTAGATGAAAGTATTAGTAGTCCTTTCCAAAATTGATTAAAGATAAATCTACCATCAACTAAGAATCAAAGAGGAAGACGTTCATAACATTTATTTCAAAATAGAGATGACATGAATAACATTTGAAACTAAATTTGTAGAGATTAAGACAACATAATTTTTTTGGAAAGTTATCTAAATGTAATTTCTTCAATCCTAAGATCCACTGTATTGGACACATCATCTATAAGGATAGTATTGCTATTGATACATCCAAGATCAAGGTAATATATGAGTGACATGCTCCTACTAACATACATGAAGTACATAGTTTTATGGGCTTAGCTAGCTATTACCATAGGTTTATGGAAATTATTTCCATCAGATCCAACCCCATAACTTTATTTCAGTGTAAAGATAATATTTTTTTTGGTAACCCCAATATGAAGTGGTATTTAAAAAATTTAAAATCTTACTAACTAAAACACCTATACTTATTATACCTCACCTAAATAGTAGTTTTGAGGTTTACATAGATGCTTCCAAAGAAGGTTTCAGAGGCATATTGATCCAACATAGAAATGTGATGGTTTATGAGTCATAAAATATCAATTAAAATGATAAGAACTATCCCATGCATGCCATCTATCTTGTTGACATACTTCATGCTGTAAAGTAGCAGAAACATTTTCTATTGGAAAAAAAAATCAAGATTAAATATGATCATTATAGCTTGTAGCATTGGTTTTCCTAAGAGGACTTAAATGTAGGTCAGTGTAGATGGATATATTTTGTGACTAAATTTTATATAAAAATTTCATATGTCAAAGGCAAGTTAAATCATGTTACTAATGCACTCAACTGACACACATACCTTGATACAATTTTTATGATTAAGTACAATTTCAGGAATGTTGTACTAAAAAACAAATTTTGAATTAAGTACTACCATAATGTTAGCATAGTTTTGGTTGATGATCCTGTAACAAAGTGTTTTGATAATTTTTTTAAGAAAATGATAGCTTGGTAAGGCATAAATAAAAAAATCATGTGCCTAAAATAGGTATTTGTGTAGTCAAGTTCTATCGAAAAGGAGTGCATACACCACCTTCTAATACTCATCCTAGTGTCATGAAGATGACACATGAATTAAAAAGGCATTAAATTTAGCTTGGAATGAAACATGATGTGTTTACCTTTGTGGCCAAATATTTGGAATGCTAGTGAGTTAAGGTTGTTACCATCCTCAATGTTTATTTTGTCCTCATGAAGTGATAAAATATAATTAGGTTGTGATTTCACTTGATTTTATCATTGGGATACCTAAATATTTTAGAAAACATGATACAATTCTGATTTTAATCGATAAGTTGATCAAAGTGGGTCATTTTTTTGTTATAAATCTAACAGATGATGCCTTTATTTTCTCAATAAGATTTGTAAAAGAGATTGTTCAACTACATGTCATGCCAAAATAAATTATTTAAGACCAATAAAAATTTTCCACATCAAGGTTTTGGCAAAATTTGACCATAGCCTTTGGTACCCACTTAAACTTCAGTACTACATACCACCCAAAAATAGATGGTTAAATTGGAAGATTGAATCAAGTGGTAGAAGACAATCTATGAATGTAACTGACGGATCAACACTATAAATGGGAAGAGTATCTCTATTTAGTTTATTTTTTATAATAATACTTATCATATTGTGTTTAGTATGACTCCTTTTGAATATTTATATGGATGTAAATGTAAAACTCCTCTTGGCTATGACAACTTAGAATATAGTGATATTTATAGAACTAAAATACTATAATATTATGACAATCATATGAAATTTATTAGGCAAAATCTTAAAATAGCCTCCAATACATAATAAAGTTATGCAAATTTGAAAATATCACCATGAGAATTTAATATGGATTGTAATGTTTTTTTGACAGTTAGACCTCATAAAAGCTCAATAAATTTTGACAAATAATCTAAGTTATCTCCATGTTATGTTGGACCATTTGATATCATTGATAAGATCAATGTTATAGCCTATGGGCCAAGTCTTCCTCCTTGTCTAAGATTCATGATGTTTTCCATGATGGATTTCTTATAAAACATAATTTTGTTTCCAATCATATTTTGTATTGGAAAAAAATTCAAGTTATGGAAGAGGACAAAATATATCTAAAACCCATGAGAATTTTGGACCATCACAACATTAAGTTGTGAATTAGGGACTTATAATAAGTATTGGTCTAATGGGACCCACTCAATTAAAGGAGTGTTACATGGGAAGATACTAAATTTTTTAGGAAGCATTATACTCATATATTTATTTAGTCACTAGGATGTGATAGCACTCCAATTACTTTCAACCAACAAAATCACTTAGGGTAAATCTTATGCCCACTGAGGCAGGTCCACAAGAAGTTTATTAATTAGAAAACCAAGAACATGGAAAGGGTGCCAATATGTAATTTACCATTTTAAACACACAAACATAAATATATATCTTTCACCTATGACTGATAAAAACTAACTAACCAAATAACAAAATATTATGAGAATGCAACCCAAAAGTTATTTTAATTATTAACCTCAAATCATAAGTCAAATTAAGTAAATATGTCAATGATTTATTAAATGGGGTGTCTTTATAAATAAAGATGAATACCCCTTTACATTTTATTATCACCTAAAAACTTGAACTAAGGTTAAGACTATAGAACAATTCCTAACAAACCCCCCATGATCCAAAGTCAATTCTTTGGACACATGTAAATCTTTCTTTTGAATTTCTCAAATTTTATTATGTCAAGGGGTTTTTTCAAGATATCATTTATTTGATTAGTAGTTGGGAAATATATTTGATCAAGTGATTTCATCGAAACTAGAATTCATAGATAATGATATTTGACATCCACGTGTTTTTTTGGCATGAAATACTAGATTTTTAGACATCTTAATCATACTTTGATTATCAGTGTTTAACTATGTAGGAGCAATCACAAATATGAATATATTTAATAATGTGTCATAAATACACAATTTATCTAGAAGCATCCCATGTTGTTATGTATTTTGATTCTACTGATAAATTTAATAATTTATCCTAATTATTACAACACCACATAATTGCAACTAAACCCATATGCATAGTGTACCTTGTTGTGGACACTCTATCATCCACACATCCACCAAAATTTGCATCACAATACCCAACAAGTTTTAAGTTATTTTTGTGGAGGTAATTAAGGTCAGATGTTTTCATTCCCTAAAGATAATAAAGTACTATTTTTGTTGCATGTCAATGAATTTATTTAGGCTCATACATAAACCTAGACAAAATTCTAACTACAAATGATATATTAGGCTTGGTAGTCATCAAGTATGTCAAAATTCTAGCCACTAATTATCAATATTTGGTGCCATCAAAAAAGGGAACTACCATCATCCTTAGATAATTTAAAGTTACATTCCATGGGAGTGAGGTCAAGTTTATAATCATTCATGCCAAACATGTTTAATAACTCAGAAATATACTTAGTTTGTGAAATGAAAATACTTTGGTCTTTCTTAGTAACTTATATGACAAGTGATGAGGCCACTAATATCTCTATTTATAGCCTCATACATACCCAATTATATATCTTTTTCCTATATAAATCTCTATAACTTTCCACAACCTATGTAAATGAATGAATGAATTAATGATTATATGTGTGCATTAATATATACATGTTGTGTTATGGATTAATGATGTTTTTATTTGATTAGATTATACTTGTGTAGCCTTATTTAACATACATTTAAAGGTTAAAATAAGACTACAAGAATCTTATTTGGTCACAACACTTATAGAGAAGCCCACAACAAAAGGGACTTCCAGCTCGTAGCAACTACCAAACTATAGGCTTTCACCTACAAGTTGCGTATAGCAACTACCAAGTTGTGGGCTTACCACCTACAGGTTTCCCATAGCAACTTTAAGCTTTCCCTACAAGATCCCACAACCACTACATAGAACAAATCATTACTATGATTATAAGTAATTGGATTTTTAAGGACACATCCAATTGTCTTAGAAACAAAGTAACTGATTGAAGAGGATCTTCCATAATAGTTGTACGGACCCCTCACAGGAATATAAAATAAGATATGCTACCGAAGGATGAATAAGATAAGGATAATGGAAAAGAGAGAAAGAAACAAAATAGCAAGAACAACATATATTGTCCCTTACCAAGTTAGGCCTGAAAACAAGTAACTTTAAGTTACTAACCACTTGCAGGTTGACTGGGTTAGTTGAAAAGTATTTGTACCTTTTCTAGTTTAGTGTTTTTGGTTGGAGCTAATAAACTACCTTATGTATTTAATGGTATAACCTAGATTAGATGAAGATGATGTAAATTGTAGAAAGTAATTGTATTTTGATTTATGAATTATTGTAATCTACTTTATAAATCTTTAATTACTACAGATATAAGTAATGAAAAAGTTGATTCTATAAGAAGATTTTGTAAGTCTCTTGGAGAAGGATTGGAACTCGAATCTGAATGAGGAGGCCCCCCTCAAAAGGAGTTGTAGTGAAAATCTTGACCCTTCTTAGATTAAAGTGTGTCATGTGAGTTAATTTCATTACTAGTTTGATTATATGAAGTGTGATGCATGTGTGACTCATAAGTGTGAAGAATTTTTTCATTATATTATATTTATTTCCTTGTATATCTATATGTTAAAATCAAAATAAGTTAATCATACTACAACCAGTAATTAAGTTAGTCTATGAATCAATAATGCATATATAGTACCAATATCCTTTAAAAGCCTACGTACCCTGGGTTGACAATTACTATTAAGAAAATTTAAGAATATGATATTAACTAGATAATAAATCTATCCAACAATAAGGTAATAGTGAAGAAGTCCAATATCTATCATCTCAAACTATTATTTTAGTTCCTTCTTCATAGACTTGTTATGGTTTTCATCATTTCCTGTGATAAATAAGTCATCAACATAGATAACAAGAATTTTCAATTTCTTACCCTATACTTGAATATAGAGAGTATCATTTAATTCACTATGAGTAGATATAATTTTATGTAACTAGGAATCCATCTTTTCATACCGATCCCTAGATGCATGTTTGATCCCATTTAGATCTTTGATTAATTTACAAACTTTGTGTTCTGCACCCACTTTTTGAAAACCTTGAGGTTGTTCTATATGCACTTATTCCTATAAATCACCATTCAAAAAAGCATTTTTGACATCCATTTGATGTAATTTCCAACCATTTTTTATTTCTAAGGAAAGTACCATAAAAATAGTGTGCTATTTAATAGTTGGTGCAAAAATTTCCTCATAATCAATACCTTATTATTGTACATAGCCTTTCACAACAAGTATTAACTTATGTTTATCAATGGAGATACCTAACTTATACTTGACCCTATAAATGCATTTGCATCTTATGGGTTAAACAAGTAGAGAAAGATCAAATAAAACCCAAGTATTATTGTTAAGAATTGCATCGTACTCATTTTTCATTTCATTTTATCAAACCTGTTCAATAGAAGCCTCGTCAAAAGTGGATGCCTCCATGGAAGAAGTAGTTAAAACCACTTCATAATTCACCTATTTACGAGAATTCATGGGACATGTTAGACCAACTTCATCTGCTTTCAAGTCAAAAAAATTAATTTGAGCCCATTTTGGATACTTGTCTAAATTTTTAAGATCAAGAACACCAAAATTATCTTCATGTGCATGATTTGAAGGAAGACTTAGAGAATTTTCAATATTTTCTATCACTATCCTATGAAATACCTGAGGAAGTAGAAAAAATAGAAGGGATATTAGTCTCATACCACAACTTATGAGATTTAGTCTTATTATTCAATCCCTTAGCACATTTTTGAATCTTACTCTCTAACATATCAAAATTTGAATCAATTTTTGCAGTTTTCATAGTACCAAATTCATCAAACATAACATCCCTACTCACTATAAATTTTAATGTATCTTATGCAAGTAAACAATACCCCTTTTCATTTTTAAAATACTTAAGAAAGATGCATTTTCTACTTCATGGTTCCAAATTAGTTTTATGTTGAGTAGGAACTAAAGAAAAATAAATACATCTAAAAACTGATCAAGTGTTTAACTTTTGGTTTAAACCCATATCAAGCCTCATATGGAGTTTTACTCAAAAGTGTAGCTATAAGGGACCTGATTCTTAAACGCACTATAATACCAATGGCTTCATCCCAAAATTTATCATTAAGCTATGTATAGTGCAACATAGCTCAATATGTTCCCTCTAAATTCTTATTCATTTGCTCATAGACTCCATTACGCTATGGAGTATAAACATTACTATATTATCAATGGATTTCATGTTCATGACAATAATATAAAAATTCATTTGAAGTATACTCACCATCATTATCTAAATGAAGATTGGATAAGTGTGAACCTATTTATTTCTCAATTAAGTGTAACCAATCAACAAACTTAGTGAAAACCTCTTATTTGTTTTTCATAAAAAACACCCAAGTCATTGTAGAAAAATCATCAATAAATAACACAAAATGTCTGCACCCTCCAATGGATGACTTCTTCATGTCAAAAATATCACTATGAATTAACCACAAACATTTGTTAGCTTGTGATGAAGAACTCTTAAATTTTGTTTATCTATTTTTTTGCCTAAAACACATGATTCACAAAGAATACTATCTTTTCCAAAAGTAGGCAAACCATTCACCATACCATATATCTATAAGTTCACTAAAGAGTGAACACTCAAATTTACATAACATAGATGCCATAGATATTGTGTTAGACATAGTACCTTACTTGTATCAACAACTACCAAAAGTTCCATTATGGAAGGAAGCACTTTACAATGCAAATGAACCAATTTTCATCTTCATAACCTGTATACATGGTTTTGTATCCATCTTTCACTGAATTAATATAAATGATCCCATTTAAAATCATAATTTGATAACCCTTATTATGAATTGTTACTAAGGAAAGAAGATGTTTTTGCAATATATGAACATACCAAACATTCTCCAAGTATTTTATGGAACAATTAGGAAGCAAAATTATAATAGACCCAAGTCCCAGTAGAGTATGCATAGACTTATCTACCAAGGATACTGGAGTGAGATATGCTTCTTTGAAAGTCTAAAATAATTCTTGCTTGAATGTTATGCATTTGGTTTCTCTTGTATAAAAAACCTACACATTTGTGAACTCATCTCTAGCCTCATATTTCATATAAGCGATGTTCCCTAAAGTAGTGAATGCAGATTCATGAGTAACATTTCCTAGCTCATCATAATCTTGGTTATCATAGTGAATAGAGTTAGACTTAGTCACTTTTTTTGGCCTCTAAATTTTTTCAAAAGAAATCCTACACTGAGAGGCAATGCAAAAAAATTTCCCACATCTATGACATTGAATGTCTAATCTACCTCAACCTCTACCTTTATAAAATTTATGACCATGTCCTCCATCACTTATCTCATTTTAATGAGAATGGATAGAATATTTATTTAAATAGTTTTTATGATTATATCTTCTACCTTTTTTTTGAAAAATGCCTCTTCTATAACCTCTACCCCCTCTATAACTTTGCCCTCTATAGTTTTTTTTACTAGAAGAAGAAAAACTAGGATTTGACTATGTAACATGGGCTTCCTCAATTTTCTTAGATTTATTGGGGAGGATAGGTCATGCCAAATAATTAAATCATCCAATTTATCAAAACTTATGCCTATGATCTTGTCAGAGACATGAAACATTTCCATAAATATTATATAGGATATAGGTAATCCATTCAACACAGTAGTAACAATGAGATAATCATCTAGTTTACTAAACCCAACCTTAGTATACTTACTAATAATATTCTTAAAATTAGACATTACTCTCCTTTATCCACATTTTCCTCTAATGACAAAGTGAACAATTATATGTGTATATCCATCTTCTCATGTTTGAGTTTTTTATCATACAAGTTAGATAAAATCTTTCATGCAGTGTAACTATGAGGATAGTTTTCAATATGAATATAAGTATCTCTAATGCAACAACACTTGATTACAGCTAAGGCCTTAGCATTATGCATATTGAAAATTTCAAGTCTACATTATTATGTAGGCAACATAGGAAATCAATTTTCATAATATCCCATAAATCATTGAAAACTAATGAAGCTTCCATCAAACATTTCCAATCAGTGTAACTATAAATCACTAAATGATCACTATCTGAAATCAAATTTTGAATTTCAGGCATCTTGAAATAAAATTTAGTATAAAAAATAAAAGACTAACACACTCACAATAACATTTTACACAAGACAATACTTCTATCAGATTTTTCACTTAACCTTCACATAAAGAAAAACAGAGTTTTTAATGGGTTTTTTACTTGACTTCAAAAAAAAATTACACCAATTATACCCTTATTTCACCAGCTACACCCTTATTCCACCAACTAAACATACAATCATTAATTTTCTCCTACTAAATTTCACTCTTTTCATGAATTATGCCATTTACAATGTTCAAAACATGAAAAAGATTTCAAAAAATGGAATATTCCTCCAAAAATCAAAACACCAAATATTAAATTTCACTTAAAGAGATATTTAAACCCTAGACCTCTAATTTCCAAGGGTTCTTACAAAATTATTCTTTCTAATTGCTTTATGAGCCTTTACAAGACATATAAAGAGAAATTGATATTTAAAGTTGATTTTTTCTCTATGGATAATAATAAATAATTACTTTCCTAAGTAAAATTAAATCATCCATGAATTTAAAAAATAAAAATAAAAAGCCTTAGGATTTGGTGGACCCCCCAAACCCTAATATTTCATCAAACTTTATCAAAACTTTTACAAATGAAAAAAAAAAATCATCTTCACTCCAATGCCAAACCTACAACTAAGATGCATGGCTGCTAAAAATATTTATTGAAACTCTTTTGTTGTTGTATCAAGCCATACAAGACATACAATGGTGGTTTTGGATAATTTTGAGTAGATTTACAATACCAAAAAGACATTTTATGAAAATGAATAATGGCTACAATGTGTGGGACACCATGGAGGCTGTACTAGTGCTCAAAGAGGCTGTATAAGCTCAAAAAAATGATTAAAATACTTCCAAGAATGTTTTGGATCAAGTATTTAAAAAATAGAAGCTTCAAATCATAGAAAAACTCAATAAATTGTCCAAAATTTATTTCATACACATATGGAGGTTGTACCAATATTTGACAGTGGTTTTCCAAGATAAAAAAGATGTACAAATGGCTTATTGAATAGATTTTCAAGTTTTAGATTCAAACCAATCACTTTCTATAGGATTCAATAGGGAAATCAAGCTCTTCAAAAATGGAGGATGAAGATATAATTTTTTTTTCTTATCAGACCAAACATACAAAATTGATTTATTCAATATATTTAATTTCTCAATATATAAATTCCTTTAATCATAGGCTAAAAAAATAATTATTTGAAAATTTTAATATTTGAAAGTATTTTTAAATGTTAATTCCAAAGTATTTATTAAAGGGCATACCTTAAAATTTCCAAATCGTCTTCATGAGAATATTTCTTGTCCAAGAATATGAATAAAAATCACATCTTATTTTACCTAAGATCACCATGCTTCCTTTTACCATGCTCTGATACCACTAATAACTATCTAATTACTTTCAACCAATAAAATCACTTAGGGTAAATCTTCTGCTCACTAAGGTGGGTCCAAAAGAATTTTATTAATTATAAAAAATAAGTACATGGAAAGAGTGAAAATATGTCACTAACCCTTTTACTCACATAAACGTAAATATATATCTTTCACCTATGACCGATAAAAACCAACTAACCAAATAACCAACTCTTATGGGAATGCAATCTGAAAGTTACTTTAATTATTAACCTCAAAACATAAATAAAACTAAATAAATATAACAATGATTTATTAAAGGGGCTGTCTTTAAAAATAAAGATGCATGCCCCTTTACATTTTATTATCACCTAACAACTTAAACTAAGTTTAAGACTTTGAAAAAAGTTCTAACATGATGGCTCTTATTTTTTATGGGAGAGGATGTCATAACTCCTTTTCAAAACTCATTTTAAAAATACATTTTTGATTAACTTAGAATTTGAATTACTATAATATGATGTTGTGATCATATTTTACCTTGATTAAAATTTTGTTGGTTTAAATCATTATAATGTTATGATGAGATAACCATGATGCATTGTTATATTTAGTTAGATTACTTTTAGATGACTTTTAGTTGATTAGAAAATTATGTTCATTTGTATATTGATTGGATAGATAATGTTGATGTCATCTTTGATGTTTGTAATATTTCTATGAACTAGGCCTAATTGAGAATCCAATTAATGAGGTTGTGAAAATGGATGTTGGAACAATATGATTAATAATCATAAAGCAATGAGTTGTCAAACATCTTCAATGCTTGTTATAGTTAATTGTATTAATTATCTTGGTCATTGCCTAACTATTATGTCAATTATTTTTTATTAGTTTATGACTTGGTTCATTGTCGTATTTGTGAGGAAAACATGATAAATTTTCATTCTCAATCTTTCCAAAAAAGATATCCTAAATCTATAGGGCATTGTTAAAAGAAATCCCACTCATCATACAAAGAGTTGCCTTTTCAAGAGGGATAATCAAATGCATTATTTTGATTCTCTTATCTTTTGTTAATATTAGTTTTAGATTTTAATTTTTTTTATTGAGTAAATTTCCTTTATAATCTTTTGGTTTTTTTTTACTCAATTTAAAAAGGTTTGAACAAACTACACTCTTGAATACGCCTAGTCATCTAGAATTTATTCCATTGAGTTATACCTCAATTGAAGTGTTTATTGGTATGTAGGTTGTAGTTTAAAGATTTTATTTTTTAAATTATCGTGATTTTGAACCATGAAAACCATTGGTCAAGTCATGACCCTAGGAGAATGTATAATGTTAAGGGGGTCATTTTTTATGGTCTTATTTTACGTTGGTTTTGATTGATTATACCAATTTATGACATTAATCATTAAGAGCTTAGAATAATGGTGATCATTAATTTAGGTTGTTAGCTTGTTGATGATGTTAGATCCTGGGTCTTTAATCATTTTATTTTTTTTATTTTTTATTTTTGGAGTTATGAATGGATGAATCTATATTCATTGTTGTAATATTTAGGTGATTGTTTACCTTATTTAGTGTAAATGGAGGTCATCTAGACTATTAATTTGGTTAAGATATTTTCATTTGAGTTATTTTTAGCTCTGATAATTTGGGGAATGTGGATACATGGAGTAAAGGGTGCATTTTTCCATGACTCAAGTAAAATGTGGATATTATGAATTGTTTTGGATGGCAAGGAAAATTAAAAAAAGGTAAAATAAAAATTGTGGTGTGTTGTTGTCAATAGAAGCAAAAAACTATTTTTGCTCCTTGTCATGGAAAGATGAAGGTAAATGGTTTACATTGCTAAGAACAAGTGATGTGTTTAGTTTCATTGTGTGATTTTTCTTTGAAAATATATGGTTTTTCTAGCTGAGTTATTTTGAAAATAATATTTTTTTCTAGATAATTCTCTATTGTAATGTGTTTGATTATTCATGAATTTAATGGATCAGTTTTGCACTGTAACATTCTTGATCAAGTGATTGTAGGTTAATATTGTGATTCATATGCAAAACTTGGTGACTGGGCTTATTTTATATCATGGATAATGGTTCTTGGATGTTCTAAGATATAAATTCAAGTTTCGTTTGTGCTTGAATTTTTGTGCATTATGAATTGAATAGTATTGACTATGTTCTTGAAAGCTATTTTTTTATTCTTCTCATCATGGATTTCAATTGGGTTTGAAGGTCGACATATAAGAAATGGAATTTTGGATTATTAAATTATTGGATTGGAATAGGGTGCATTTGGTTCTTGAATTATGTAAAATTGATTTTTTATATTTGTGACTACTAATGGTAATGTGTATAAACACTTCCCATTGCAATGAGTAAGTAATTGTTATGAATCAAATTATTGATTGTATTTAAGGAGAAAGCATACCAATAGAATTACAACATGTTATGTTATTAATTTGAGTAATACACTCAATCATTTGGGCAAAGTTGGTTGCATTGAATTTACATTTATGGTTATGGTGTTAGGTTATTTATCTATCTTTTTAGTATTGTGAATTTTTAAAACATAATAATACCATAACTTTAGTCTTGGTTATAAACTAGTCTAGATTAAGGGATTCAAACTCTTTGAAGTTATAAATTTAATTAATTTGCTTGAGGAAGGAAAATTTAATACTTTAATAGTGATTATAACTATATTATTCAATTGAATTCAATTGCTTGTGAAGTATTTGTGGAAGTATAATGGAGCTAAGATCAAATTAGGAGCTATATCATTTTGGGCACTGTTTGGGTTCCAAACATATTTATTGAGTACTTAACTTGTTCCATTTCATAATGATGAAAATTTTGTGTTCATCTACACTTTATTTGTGTCGAAATTAGTGTTAATGATTTGTATATTTTTTAAACATTAACATGAATGTTGATGGTGAATCTCTCTTTTGATGGCATTATGTGGTATGCCACTAATTAGGGGATTTAAATTTTTTTTACTTTGTTTTTAATAATAATTACAAATAATGAAAAAATGTTAGTCAATGCACAATGTTATACTTGTGTTGTATGAATAAGAAGATGAAATTTAGTTGCATAGTGAATTGTAAGTTTTGGGAATCCATGACCCTGAACACAAAACATATTTTTTGATAATATTCTACTTTTAGTGGAGAGAGTATTTGTTTATGTTTTAATATTCTATCTAAATTGGTGAATGCACTAATTATAATTTGTTTAGTAGAAACTCATTTAAATGGATCATTTCTAAGGTTCCACTATGAATTAACCTAATGAAATTTATTTTAATGAGATGCTTTACAAAGTATATGAACATAATACTTACTTTTAAGTTGTAACTATAATATTTGAATCTTGTTGGTGAAAATTGTATGGAAGGTGCCATGACCCTAGTGTCATAGATAATAAATTCAATTGGTTAAGATCATGTGGAGGATATTTTTAGTATCATTTGATTCTAAATTATGGATTATTATATTATCAATGTCTTGTTAAATTATGGTATTAATATGTTTTTTGATTGTAAGTGAACAAGAAAATTTTCATTTTAATTGGGTTACATCATTTAAAGTGTATGTGTATATTATAATCTTAATTTGAGAACTACACTAGAATAAGTCTAAGTTGATTAATTTTGTAGCATAAAATACATGTTAAATTTCATATATTTCATAAAGTAAGATGTTTAAATATATTCTTACTATTTTAGTCCTATGGAATTATTTAATCATAATGTTATAAATATATATCCTTGAGATTTGTGAACATTCCTTTAACCTTTAGAGTCAACTTTACACTACCCTTTTGTGAATTAAGGATTCTTATGAGTGAGTCTTGTTTAGTCAATCTTATGTGAAAGATAACTTATAATCAGATCAAAATTTATATGGGTACTATGTACTCTTATACATCCTATCTATATATATATATATAAACAAACTAGGTTTGATAAACACAAAAACTTTAGGTATAGTTATTGTTGAGTAGACCTTATAATAAATCATACAATATGTGTGTGTGTGTGTGTGTGTGTGTGTGTGTGTGTGTGGATTGTATGATTTATTAGAAGGTCTACTCAACAATAACTATTCCTAAAGTTTTTGTGTTTATCAAACCTAGTTTAAACAGCCTAATGTTGGTAATAGATTTTTTTTAGGGTTCATGACACCACATCCATGTTGATATTCATGTATTTTATTATGGTAGGAGTTTTTATATGAAATATCATATTCACTCCATACCATTTTAATGAATAAGATTATGCCCTAATTAATATAAATAATATGTTTCAACAAACTTGGGATCCAAACCTAGACCCGTCTTTGCATATATCTTCATGTCACCAATGAAAATAATGGATCATATGATGAATGTTTCATCAACATGTTATATTTCATAAATGAATAGTTTAGTAATGTTATTTTTGTTTAAGTTTTTCATCAATTTCTTCTCGCATGTGTTTAGCATCTAGAACATGATGTATTTATCCTTAAGTTGCTTGAGATAGTAGTACTCATCCTATAATGTGATGACATAATTTTTCCAATATTACATTGCTATGGAGTCTTGTGTGTGATGTACACTAAGATTTAACCATTCATGACACCATATAATAGACATATTCAACACTTCAAATGTGATCTTCTTGACATAAATAAATCGAATAAAAAGTGTGCCTTAGGTTCTCAAACACAATCATCCAATGACATTGCATTTATTTTACCTTTGAAAACTTTGATGCCAATATTGACTTGCACTTTAAATGGGGGATACTATCAAAACAATAGATACACAAACTACATAAAAGGAGGTTTTTGTGGCCCAAACTATCAGTGTGTGTCATGTTCATAGTTGTTGTTAATTCCACCTTAGGTAGTGTTATTACCATGTTGTAATTTATTATGTGAACTGCATATTTAATATGTTAATTTAATACTCTATCAAAGTGAGATCATAATATCCATCTCATATTTTTTAAAATCTAGTTCTTTCTTCAGTTGGATTCAATTTATTTTTATGTCTGTATATAGAGAAGTTTGGTTAAATATATTTATACCAATTTCGTTTCTTATATATTTAATGTATATCAAATATTAACATTGAATTTAGTGTGCCATATAAATTCAATTTTGACATTATTTCACTTGAAGTTGACACTATGAGTTCATTTTCCAAGCTATGTAAATTGCGTTCTGAAAAAATATGGATAATTTTTAAGGGTGAAAGGAAAACTACTTTTTAGGCTCATATACCATGTTTTCAAGACTATATATTTTATTTTTAATTAATTCACAAGTTGTTTGATTTTATATTTGGTTATAGATAGGATCTGGGTCTGTTCGAAGGATGTTTTTTATATTGTTTATTTTTTTAAATGTGAACTTTACTCACGTTGATTTATAAAGTTTAATGGGTGGTATTTATATTTTATATTTGTGTGTGCATGTTATTTATCACACTCCCTTTTTTACCTGTATACATGTGTGTGCTTTGTTTCACTCACTTTTTATATCAATTTTTAATGACTTCATGTGGATTTTTTGGCAAATTACAGTGGAGGACTTATACTATGATTTTCTTATCACACAACCAGACCAATAATTTTAGATAGATTGATTTGTTTTGTTTTCACTCCCTAGATACCATTACATGGGAGTGTTTTATACTGATAATGGTTCTTTGTTGTCCAAGTATGCTATGCACCTTATGTTTACACATGTATACCATGTGGATGCAGAGGTTCATCTCAAGATCCATTATTTTGCCATATTTGTTGGTATCACAATTTAGAACATCATCTCTAATCCATATTTTGTGGTATCAAACTTCATATCATCATATCTAAGCCAACATTATTTTGTGGTATCAAAATTATGAACAATTTTGGAGCCAACCCTCACATATGTATTTTGGTATGATGGAACATGTTCTTTTTTAAATAATGAGTTCACATAATGGGCCAAAGAGTTTGTTGAATTAATCATTTATTTTATTCTAAATGAGCCTTCTTATATTCTAGAGAGTCATAAAGTGTTTCTCTATGCATCAACCATAATTTTATTAGTTGTACGCCACTCTTCTAAATACTATAGAACAAAAAAAAACTAATAATGCTTTTCTCTCACATTGTGCTCACATGTTTTTAGGTAATTGAAATATATTGCTATGATACTAATAATCTTCACCACACAACCTAGTACTTGATTCTGTGGGTAATTTTGTGCTTTGTGGCAAGATATAGATTGTAACTCTATGTGAAAAGTATGATTACTTGTAAAAAAATAATCCCATAATAAAATGCATAAGTTTGATGTAAATAAATGAAACTTATATTCAAATACATGATATGATAAATATCATAATATAATTTAAGTGATCAAAAGGAATAAATCTCATCGATAAATTTTATGGATTGAAAGAGAGAATGAGAGAAACATATGTGCTTGAATTCTAAAGATAAAGGTTTTTACCAATATCCTTTTTAGTTTGTGTATTTTTCTCTCATCTTTGTCTTTTGCATATTTTTATGTGCATGCATGAGGAGGATAATTATAATACATGTATAGTTATAATTATTACAAGAACATGTTACAAATTTTAATGTTTCATAAGGGTGGCAATTCATCTTCTACTCATGTGATAGTTTAACTTCATCTTGCAAGTAAACAATTGAACTACCATATGTGGGGTGATTCTAGAAGATTCCCTAAGGAGCTACATATATGTAAAAGTCTAGCTATCATGTTGCATGGTAGAGGAGCTCTTACACTTCTATAATAAATTTTCATAGAAATGTATAGAAATATGCACCAATCTAAATAGATGTGCAACATGTGAGATGATGTTATGGAAACTCATGGAGATACCACAAGTCACCCATGTGAGTTGCACATGTAGCTAAATAAAACGTTTTGCATTGATTTTATATATGTGGACTTGGTGAAATGCATCCACATGATGAGAGAGAAGGTGTTGAATTTTTTTTGAGAGAGATGGTTAACTTTGGTGGAAGACACAAGATTCCAAATATAAAAAAACAACTAAATTCACTTTGAGAAGTGTGGAAACCTATGTAAGCTAGACAAGGATAATTTTTTGTTACACCCACATGGGGACATACTTAGGACATAATTTCATTTATTTTATATACATTGGATTTAGTCATGGAGTTCTACCAACATAAAATTTTGGGTTCATATTGTGTATTATTTTTTTATTTATTATGTATGTATATACATACAAACACAATTATGCAAACTTCAAATTGGAATAAAACATAAACATAAAGTGGATCCTATGAATTTATTATTGTAGACAACTTATTTTTATCTAGGGTTACTTTTAGCTTATAGATATACAATTTTTTACTTCATATGCACATGTGTTATAGTGTAAACATTTACAAATTAGGCATATTCTTATTCAACAAGAGGCATATTGTATGATTCCAAGGTTCCTAGTTATTTTTTGTTCTACTACAAGAGGTATGGCACTTAGAAGACTAGGTAGTTGAGACAAGTTAGGTACCCAAAGCCTAATACATATCATTCTATTTTCCTTATAATCAATGTCAAATATTCAATTATTACAACTAGATAAATGTTGTCATGCATAAAGTGAGGGTAGAGAAGCAAAGAGAACAACTAGATGAGAGAACATGAAAAATCTTATTTATGTTATAGATAGTTTCTTAGAAATAGATTAACACTCCATATACTTGACAAGAGTAAACCATATTATAAAAACCTTCTTCGATAAAATTAAAATATTTAAGTGACAATAAATATAATTCTTATTATATTTTTTTACATTTATATTTTATATAACATATATTTATATTATTATACACTTGAAATATTTGATTTTTATATAAATTAAATAAATATATTATAAATACTTATTTAAATATAATTCATTTATTGATCATACCATAATTTAATATTTCATAAATTAAATTATATTAAAATTTCCTAAATAAATGTGTTGAATAATTATATAATAATATTCTACTATTTCATTTAAATTACAATGATTCAACCACCCACTATGATAAATATATAAAAGTGTATTTATACCAATCTCCTAGTAATCAAGTCCCCTTAAGGTGTACATACTCAAGAAAGATCCACAGGTTTAAACAAATAAATGTTAATACACTAAAATCTTTTCCAAATCACCTGATAATAACGGGATCAGATTACAAGATCAAGCACGAGATGTGAGAAATATATTTAAAAGGGATCACATTTAATATTTCCAAATAAAAATATAATATGGCATTTCTTACTTCTTTTATTAAATGTTTATCTTTAATAATCTCTCGTCCCATCTTTCCACAAATAGTTCAAATCATCGCCTATAAAAACAGATCTCCGCAAGGGCATTGCAAACAGAAGCATAAGATTCAAAGAAAAACCAGAACACAACGATTTTGTATCGATCGATATGGCTGCTACATCCGCATCCATGTGGAGTTTCATGCACTGTCTAGTGACAGGGTTTTTTATATGCAACCTCCTTTCCACTCCATGCCATGCCTTGCCAATCAAGAAATTGATGCCCTAATTGATATGAAGAATATGCTGCATGACCCTCAGAGTGTTCTGCAAAGTTGGGATCCAAACACGGTCGATCCCTGCACATGGCTTCATGTTAACTGTGACAACAATGGGCGTCTTATCAGGCTGTAAGTCTATAACTTACTTTCATTTTTTCTTTGTTCTGATCGTTTGTAAACATCAATAGCTCTGTATAAAATAACATTGAATGACTACGATATGTATAAATTCTACAGGGATTTGTCATTTCGCGACCTTTCTGGGACTCTCACACCACGGATCGGTGAACTTGCCAACTTACAGTTCCTGTAAGCTTGTTATCTCGTTTACTATGGAAAGTACAGGGTTTAGTTTAAGGTGAAAACTGTCATATAATTCTATTTTTGTGTATAATTTCAGGCATTTATTCAGCAACTCATTGAGCGGAAGTTTGCCACCAACTTTGGTGAAGTTAAAAAATCTCATCGCCCTTCGTCTTTCCAGCAACAAATTTACTGGGAAAATACCAACATCACTTACCCAACTTTCGAAACTCCAGTTCCTGTGAGTTACCATTCTCAGCTTTCATCAAAACATAGGATTGCGATTTATTTATATCTTCAGCCCGTGGATTTTGAGACTAACTTGTTTTTTCACATCTCAGAGATCTTTGTAGAAATCAACTCAGTGGCCCTGTTCCAACAGGAGGTTCGCTTACAAGATTTGGATATGAGAGGTAAGCACATTTTCATTTGGTTTTATGATATAAGATATACATTTATACAAACAATGGTTTGATGTGTGGTTACATGTTTTTGTACGTGGGATGAAGTTTTAAAGAAAATACAGGCCTGTGCGGTTGTGTTGTTCGCAAGCCATGTGGAAAGAATGCATGTCACTGAAGCTAAAATGTGAGGATAATGTATTTTCTCTAAAATAAAATAAGAAGTATTTTAACGAAGCTGTTTGGGTTTTTATGCCTGTGCTATGAATATGTTGCTTTTGTTACATTTATATCGAACAACACATATATAGATAGATTGAAAAAGCACTAAATATTTCGATACTGAATTTGGTAGATGCATTTCCGTGAAAAATAAATGAACTACTGAGATTTCTTTGGAGGACACATACATTTTCATATTCAAATATTAATAGATAAATAGAACTGATTAAGATTATGAGTACACCTAAATGGAGAGCAAACCTTCTAAATGATTTAAATAGAAGGGGAAAGAATAAAAAATAAAAATTATATTTACTTAGTTATAGATAAAGTTGAGAAGGGACAGCATTGAGTAGTGAAAAATAAATAAACTCATGAGATTTCTTTGGAGGATACATACATCTTCATATTCAAATATTAATAGATAAATAGAACTCATTAAGAATATAAGTACACTTAAACAGAGAACAAACCTTCTAAATGATCCAAATAGAAGGGGAAAAAATTAAAAAATAAAAACTAAAATTTATATTCGCTTAGTTATCGACAAAGTTGGGAAGGGACAACATCGAGAGCTTTGGAAAAATCTTAGTATGATTTAATGATGGATGTTTTTGCAATGATTTTAATAGTAGGTATAAAAAGAAAGGAAAATTGATTGTTCTACTCATCAATTATAATTATTTTATGTATGGATGTTTTTACAATGATTTTAATAGTAGGTATAAAAAGAAAGAAGAATTGAATATTTTACTTATCCATTATGATTATTTTATGTATAATATTATACTTATCAATTATAATTATTTTATATATAATTTATTGCAAGTGAAATTTTATTTTTAATAATTATTTTATTGTTATGACAGTGTATATTGTAAGTATACTTTCAATAGTTATTTTATTATTATAACAATGTAAGATTTAAAACTTCTAATTCATAACATTTGATATTGACTAAAATTTCTTCTTAATAAAATGCACACATATTATATAATGAATGCATGGAACATGATATAATTGATATAATTGAGTGGAAGATTTAAGACTTCTAAATTGATAGCATTTTTGAATTTAACCACCAAATCATAAAATAAGTACATATTAATTGTAATTATTCACTACATTTTAACAAAAAGAGAACATAAAATCAATCAATATTATAATTCTTAGCCTAAGCACTTCCATCAAAATCAATATTTTTTACATTTTTTCTCCAAACAAGTAGTAGATTCTAAGTGAAATGAAGACAAACCCTCAAAATATTTTCTCTAAAAGGCATGTGAAACTTTTACATTGAAAGTGTTAAGAAATCTTTAAGTAATTATAATCAAAAATATTAATTTTGAAACAACTTTTAAAATAAATTTTTAATATCGATTCTTTCTATTTTAGAATAATAAATACAAAATCAAAGTAGACTCGTTCTCAATGTCATACATTATATTCTAACTTAAGAAAACATAAAATGAAGCCACGACAATACTTAGTAAGGTGAAATTCATAGAAGGAACCCAAGGAAAAATGTAAGAAAAAACATTTATACTATTGAAATAATGTATTTAGATTAGCTTAATATGAAGTGTTAGCCCAATTTCAAAAATTTCTAAATTAATATTGAAATTTTTTAATTGAATCCTTAAAATCTACCTATTTTAATTTTAAAATCTGAAAACGAAATCCTCATGTAATATCACAAACATAGTATGTAAAATCAATGTAAGAAGTAGAGAAATGAGTAGTCAAAACATTACATAGTTAAAGATCAATCTAATCCTCAAAAGAATACATCTAATCCAAAAAGAACCTAATATAACATAAAAATAATAACTTAAAATATTTTAAGATGAAATTAAATCATAATATATTAGGATACATCTAATCAAAAAATGGCCTAGTGTAACATAAGAATAGTAACTTAATATATTTCAAGATAAAATTAGATTATAATATAAGTGAAATCAAAACAAACAAACAAAAAATTAAAGTCTTAAATCCATTTTTTTAAAATCTTGAAACATTATTTATAAAAAACACTATGTCTGGTAGATAAATGGTAAAACAAAAAAATGGGGAAGGCAACTTTAAAGAGTTCTCAAAGAAAAAGTAATTATCTTAATAACATAGTATTAAAATACATACCACAATTGGCCAAATAAATGTTGACTCAATAAAAAATTAGATATAAGAAAAATATATCAAACTATAAAGATCAACATCAAACCAAAATACATCAAATGGTGTCAATTTAAACATTTATCTCTATATTTCTAAGTCCATTATGTTTATATTTATAACTAGGGTTCCCAAATGATTTACTCTTTGATCTATTTCAATCAAACTTACATGTACAATAGGGTCATACCCACTTCCAACTTCAATAGATTTTTTTTTGCTAATTAATTAAGTGACTCATCTTGAATTTCTAAACATGTTCCAAAATATTATCTTTCACTATGCTACCACATTTATCAATAAAATCTTGGAGCTTTAACAAAATATTTTGAAGATTATTATCAATTAAATTATACATTTTAGGGGAAAGTATACCATGATACCCATCAATATGAAACACATGTCAAACTAAATAGGATTGAGATGAACTAATGATTTCTATACATAAAATATATTTTATCAAATGAAGGTTTCATACACAATTTGTCAATATGAGAGTTAATCCCATCTCTCACCTATTTATAGTGTTAGAAGAGAATCATGCATAATGTTAATCATGACTTCATTGTTATCAACTATACACTCTGACACTCATAAATACCAACCAAGTTTGAATCGAGATTATAATCTTGTTCAAAATACAAATCCTTCATAACATTACATTCAACCTCAATGATTTTCACATATGCAAAAAATGAGTGATAGGTTTTCTAGACAAAGATAATGATGTGCTTCAAGTAATTACTAGTATCTAGTAGAAAGTTTGGAATTATGTCATCATTCTAGTTTTTAAGAATATTTACATTTTCTCTTGGGAAAATTTAAGCTGTATAAAAATCTACATAGAAACAATGCAAACAATAACTTATCTTGTGAATTTAGTAAAGACTTTGGTTTGAAATTTAAAAAACTCAAGATTTATTTGCTTTAATAATAATTACAAACTTTTATTAAAAAATTCAAATTATAACTTATGAAAAAAAAACACATGATTTTTAATAAGACATATATATATATATATATATATATATATATATATATATATATATATATAAAGGTAATATTAAACAATGATATATCATAATAAATACATTTATACCAATGCTCAAGTAGTTACTCTAGAGCTACAACATATGGACACAAATAAATTTTTATCAATGATTTCAAGTTAATTGCATTGAATACAAAAAAGTTTATTGATACCAAAATTAACAAGGAATTCTCAAAAGCAATATTATCATAGATTGACAACCATCTAAAATAAGACTTATTGGTTTCAAGAAAAGATAACTTTAAAAAAAAATCAAAATAGAACTTTTAATTATGAAAAGGTTTACAAAAAGACCACTTTTAGTTATGGACAAGGTAAATATATTTTTAAAATGAGAGTTTATAATAGAATTACTTGGGAGTAATTTATTATAACTAGTTCCCTTTAATCCATTTGATAATATCTAATATATCCTCATTTTCTCCATAATCAAATCAAAATGTGAGTTGTTGAGAGCTTTATTCAATAGAGTGCATGTTTTAAGATGATAATTATGTATATTGATATTAATTATCATGTCAACCCAAGAATACCAACACCCAAATGAGTGTAGGTCTTTTTAAAAATTTAAATCCTTGAAAACCCTGTAACAGACCGAACAACCTCTTGTAAAAGCAAGGAGAGTTGTTTTTAATTTTGATTCTACCATAAAGACCTATAGACCTTATATGTTAATCTAAAACCATTAATAATAGTTTAACAATCACTAAATAATTGATCATATCCTAATCCTTCCATAAGGATTGGAAAATAGAACCTATAACTTTAATTGAAAAGGAACCAGTGAAAAAGTCAGAAATATGCAACCTTGCCCACTGAAGTTTTTCATTCAGAATCCCCTTTAATATATTGTGTCTTAAAACTAGTTTCCATGACTCATTAAAAATTATATACCCTAATTTCCACTTGAATTCAAGTGTAATACCTTTAGTTCTCATATTTTTAAAGCCAAGACCACCCATCATCTTCAATTTATAACATATTCCCAAGTAGCAACATGTTTTCTTCAATTTCCTTTACCATTTGATCAAAGAAAATTTACAACTATTTTTTGAAGCTTTTAAAAATTATAGTTTTGAACATTCAAGTGGATTATTAATCTATACTAAATAAGGAAATAACCTTTTGGAAAACTTGTATTCTCTTTGGTAATGAGAATAAGCTCCATTGTGGTTTGATATGTAATTTTTAATATTTACATGAAATAAATCCCACATTTATTCAAAGAAAGGGGAGAGATAAAAATGAACACTTTTGATGTCTAAATATGTACCACATTATGCTCTTAGTGTTTACTAGAACACTTCTCATTTTATAATTCATAGCATGAGTAGCAGGTTGTGGTAATCTAGTTACTTGTGATGAAATAGTGGTAGAGTAAGAAAATTGTTCCACAATATTCATATTAATTTGGTGGTTGGGAGCCACCTTGGTCCTATCTTTTCAAAGTGAAATAGTTTGTACTAGTGTTAGTGAATTTTAATCAAATTTCAAATCTAAAGACTAATCTATGTGAATATTTACAATGATATTTAACTAAAGTGATCTGATTAAAAAAGAAGTAAAAGGTAGGGTAGGGAAGAGAAGTGTTTTTTATCCTTATCTCAAACATTATGACAAAGTTAAAATATTTCCTAGGCATGCACTTAAAACCAATATATGAGGTAAATCAACTTGAGATCAAATCATAACATATATTAGTCAAAATTTTAAGGAAGATAAGACACAATGCAAATAAGAACCCCATTTACTTTAAATTTTTACTCTTTTAAGTAGATAGCTGATGTACACCTACAAATACAGATAAAATGAAACAAATCAAACTAAGTAACCTTCAATTAACCTAATATATACATAATTTAACAATTCTTCATACAAAAGGTACATGCCAAGAATTCAAAATAACCATTCAAATCTAAGATTCAGAATAAACAATTGAGAGAGAAGATAAATAACAATTCACACAAACAAGATGAGACAATATTCTTAGAATTATTTGCTTGTATTAATTGCTTTAAAGTTGACAATAGTTTTTTTAACTCAAAAAATTCCTCCCCTTTTACAAATGATAATGCTCCTTTTATAGACTTCAAGGAAGCATTTCAATTAGATGCATCGAATTATAAGAGTACAAAATGTAAATGACAATTGTCCTTTCTAAAAAGTTTCTAAAATACACTAGACTTTCTAAAATAGACTGACCTTAGGCAAATGTGCTAAAAAAATGCACATGCCTTTACAAAAAAAATTCCATTCTCAAAATTTACAATGCTTTTAAAAAAGGGAATATTCTTAACTAACTAGTGTACCATGTGCTGATGAAGTCCCTTGATCATACTAAAGTAACCTCATTTCCTTTTGATGATACTCATCAATAAGTCTCAAATTGACTATAGGTTCTAGGAGGATCTCATCCTCTTGATCCACCAAATATCCTAAGTCCCTGTCATTTCTCCCCAAGGCATTTTTAATGCTCCTCACCTTGGCTATCTTTTCTTCTATAGTTAGGATCATATCCATGATCCTACTATTGTCATTCTTAGACATGCCTTGGATCTTTCTCTTTACCTCCTATATGACCAAAGTGGTCCTGTGTTTGAACTCATCATCTTCAATGATTTCCATGGAGATAAGTTTTGTAGGTTTTGAAATCATGGTCCCCATGAATCATTCAATTCTATTTATCCGCTCTTTATCATCCTTGATGAGTATCTCTAAGAACTTGGACCATGTACTCAAAATGTTGATTTTATCTATAATCAACTCTAGGATGGTGTTGAGATTAGCAATGTTGATGGTCTTAAAACCAAAGATTTTATCTCCTATTAAGATGCTAAAGAAATCCTTCATCTTTTCTTTGTAACTTTGTCTTTGGGAAATTAAGCCATTTGTTGTTGCATCCTATTAGTTTTGTACATTATATCTTGCCCTTATTTACTTTAAAGATTCAAACATGTCAAGAAATTATCCCTTGAAAATGTCAATCACTACATTAGGAATAGACATAATAGTTTGTTTTTTTAAGATTCTCCTTCTACCTCTTTAGGTTCTCTATTTGTTGTTTCATGCCCTTCATGCTGATTTGTAGCTAAACACCTTGAGCTTGGGAAACCTAAACTATATCTTCTTCACAAATAGGGTGCTCACCTAGTTTTTGACCCTCCACTTGAGTCAATCCAATGAAGGGTTCTACTTTATAAAAAGTGAATTCCTCCCCTATAATCATGGATCTTTTTTTAGAAACTCTCTACAAGCTAGGTGTGGTTGGGTCAAATTTGAAACAAACTGAAGAGTGTGTAATCTTTGGAGATTTTGGGGTCTCAATTTGTGATCCACTTGAAGATCCAAGAGTATCCACTTGTCTTTCCATCTCTTCCTTATGTAGCTCCACAATCCATGGTTTGAGCTCCTCATAAACATGGATATTAATAGAATTTGTAATTGCCCATTAATGGTATAGAGTTGGGATATTTTGAAGCTTTTAATATATAAACCTTTTTTGAATTGTTGGTCCATGAATAGGGTTCTCGTCACTAAAAAAATTAACCTCACTCGAAGGGTGAGTGAGGGTTAATTTGGGCCTCTTGGTTCCTGTAGGAACCAAAGATAGCTTAGACTTGCTCTTTTATAGGGGAACCACTGGGACTAAGTCCAAATCTATCCCTTTTCCCCTTTTCCTTTTCTATTTTTTCATCTTGAGTTTGAGGCTCCTCTTCTTGTGTCTCTTCCTCATCTGATCTATAAACACTAGCTAGTGCCTCTAAGGCATCTTCCAATGTTTCCCTAGGATGCAATGTAATTATGGAAATGAACTCAATAGGTGACTCTGGATTTTTAGGTTGGGTAGAAGATGATGCCCCTTCACCAAGTCTTTATTCAAGTATCTATTTTATTAAACCTTGTGTAACTTTGGCCTTTGAATATTTTGAAGGATGCCTATAAGATATTCCTAGGGGTAAATGGTACTACAAAGGTCCCATTTGCCATATTTCACCAACTAGCTTCTTATCTCTCATCAATCTAGCCTTGAGTTTGATATTGTGCTTCTTCAATCTGGCTGATACTTCTAAAAATGAAGATGCTAAGATGTACATTGAATCATAGACATTTATTTTATGTTCATATGTCATGTTAATCTATTTGGATTTAAAATATTTCACAACATTATCCCAGGGGTCCCAATGTCTCAAGTAATCAAGCTGTAAATTGAATGAGTCTTTATGCCTAAAAACAGTGTCTATGTTTTCCTAATTCTGTAACATAGTTCTACTAATATTCAAAAGTAAAGGATGGATTAGGCCCTTCCTTTTGAAATTTCATACACCATCAATACCATGGAATGATTGGAATGCTATCTCATATTCATCCAGTTTGGTGGGTACATAGACTAGCAATCTAAGTGGTTGACATAAGGTTCACTCTATCTTGATTATAGTGTAGTCAGGATATAACCAAAGGTCCCAAATAAGTTTCACATACTTCTTGATGAATGGACTTACCCTCATCATAGGTATCCCTATAATGGCTTTCAATAGGTTTGGGTATACATAGTAATAAATGAACTGTATGTGGTCCCTATAATTGAATATATGCAATTTCGAATAGTAATGGGAGACTATTTGCCTTCCATCAAGTGACCAATTTTTGATGATAAGGATTTTGGTAGTGGCCAATAGGTCATCCAAAAGATAAGACATCATAAATAAATGATTTCTAGTCTTCTTTATGGTAGAGAATTGTTGCTTTAGGTAAATATTGATCATTTATCCTATAGGAGGAGTAAGTCCCTTTTGAACCATGAAATATATATATAAGGGACCCAAATTTTTTTGACATAGGTGGTGGAAAGGGGCCTAAAAAATCTTTTTAGTAAAGTCATAATCATTCTAATTCCAACCCTGAATTGGGAGATTGTATTCTTTCCAATGAGATCGTGGATCACATGGGTTCCAAAATACATCCATGGGGCAAGGATGGTTTTTAGGTCATTTTTGTTATACCATTCCCTAATCATGGGAAAATATACCTAAGGTATGGGAGGTTTGTAGTAACTTTCTAAAGCAATGTGGGAGATATAAGCAACTTTCACAAAACTGCATTCAAGGACTATCATATCATGATTAATTTTGCAATCTTTAAAATAAGGGAAATAACATCGATGCAATGTAATACCTATGGTTTCACTATTGTGTGATGGAGACTGGTCATTTGAATGGAGACTATGTCATAGTATCTTTGGTGGATAGTGGCAATTTTTTCATCTTTTTTGGTGATTGCTTTCAACTCTTCAATGGCCCATATAATCTTGTACTAGATATTATCCCTAGTATTCAATGCTACAACATCAAATTTAGTGTCTTTGAAGACCCTTTCTTTTATGCCTAAAGTCAAATATAACTATGTGTCCTCCTTGTTTTATTGTTTTTGTTTTTTTATGATTGTGAGATTTGTAAATTTCTCACTAGGTTTACAGATTACTTTTGGATCAATTTATACTTGTCTAGATTATAATTGAGCTCTCTCTAATTCAACTGTGATCAAATTGGGATAAAATTAGGGATTCTATAGATGTTAGGTTTTTTTGTAGGTCTTTAATGGTGACAATTGTTTTCACTTAAGAGATTTCATGCCTTAGATTTGATTAGGACTTTTGCATTTATACCTTTGTTTTTTCATGCTTATAAAATTTTTGGTTTTGTCATTTTTTGCACAAGTGGGATTGATGTGGCAATTAGTTGGCACTTTTGTGGCACTTTGTTTATTAATGTTTGAAAACAACCATTTCCATTTGAAAATCCTACCTTTTATTTTGTGTCATTAGACCAATCTATATAGATCAACATAGATCATTGATCTTGATCCTACTGATTGCATGCCATTGGCTATCCTTTGTACTAGGCCCCATGATTATGCCACTGGACAATCTTATGGGCCTTTTAATCTCTACATCTTTATCATTCTTATAGTGAATACATTTTTTCCATGTGGTGGCTCCATGCTGTCTCTAAGGTTCCATTGAATAGTCCATAATGATCTCACTTCGTTCAATCATGTTGCCTTGATTAGATGTGAGTCATCGATCCTAAAATTGTGCATGAACTTTAAGTTAGCACAAGATTATGTAAATAACTTAGGTTAAATAATTTATTCTAAGGTTTTATTTCATTTTAATAAACACAAAATAATCCTCAAGATAAAATATTTAGGCTAAGTTTAGACCAAAATAAAAATGACCCCATCAAATGATAGAAGATATAACCATAAGTCTTTAGCCTAAGGTTCCATTGTATTAATGAATACAATCAGAACCTTAGGATATAGACTTAGGTTAAGTCTATATCTTCAAACATTTAAACCATGATAAATAAACAAAAGGGGGGTTTTAAGACATAAAGGGATCATGCCTAGGGTTATTATGCTAAGGTTTGGTCATGTTGAAAAACATGACTAAACCTTATGATAAGAATTTAGGCTAAGTCTATGGCATTCATAATTGATCAAATGCAAACATAAACCTAGTTAGAAAGATCCTTAAGTCAAATCATGAATTTTAATCAATCTAAGGTGAAATATTGATTTTAACATTAAAGTGAATAATTATTTTCCAAATGATACCCCATTGATCCCAAAAAAGGCAAACAATATGTTCATCTATCTACGTGGGATTGGTTCATGAGATTGAATTTTAACGGTCTTGAGGACATCAATGATGGCCTCACATATGTTAATCATGTTCACGTGAATGTCAAAATTAAGCTCTAGAAATATATCACTAGGGCTTAAATTTGATGGCCTCATGGATGTCAAATGATGGGTGTGAGAATGTCAAATTTAAGATCTGAACATAGTAGGTCTTATGGAAGCTTTGAATTGATACACGTCATTCAATTAACCCATCTGATGGAACATGGATCATTGATTATGATCTAGGTACTTGAATATGATTGGTTCTTATAATTATAAATAGATCGAGTCAACTAGCATATCATAAGTATTAAGTATTAGAATATGATAAAAGGATCCTTCAATTAATTATAGTCTTAGCATAGGTTTTATCCTAAGCTTTCATTGTATTAATAAAAACAACTAAAACCTTAATTTAAAACTTAGGCTAAGATATCATTAAAAATAACAAAGAACCCCCTTTAGTCTTTGATCTTGGTCTTGTGCCATCTGATCTTTGACCTCTGCTCAAATGTGGGTTGTTGATCATGATCTAAGTGATTGAATAGGATTGGTCTATGGGGCAATGTCTTGGATCTATTGAGCTTATCTCACTCCATCTGATCTTTGATCTACTCTTAAGCATGAACCATTTATATTGAAAAGGAGCATGATATTTAAGTTAGGGCCTATAGACATGAAGGAACTTAGGCTAAATCCTTAAGACTAAGGTCTCATTCATGTTAATAAATATGAATGGGACCTTATAATTAAGACATTAGTCTAAGATTTCAACAAGAGGGATAATGCAAATTAAAGTTAGACCACATTAGGAGTTTAAAAAGATCTTGTAAACATCAATTTTGGACAATGTTAAAATAAAAGGGGACAAAGGAGCTCAGGACATAAAAGGGATCAATCTTATAATCTTTAGGCTAAGGTTTGGTCATGTTGAAAAACACAACCAAGACTTAGTATAAAAATTAGGCTTAAGTCTATAGCATATTTAAAATATTCTCACGTAAAATTTTCTTGTTAATTTTTAAATTTGGTCTAAAAAATCTTACACTAGGGTTTATGAATGAGGGTTTCAAGAATCTTGAACATGGATTCAACTTGAATTTTAATAGACTGAAGGCTAGTAAAAGGTCAAATTGAGATAAAATCATTAAAATTATGAAACCCATGTATGATCCCATCAAGATCTCCATTAAACCTTGTTAGGTTGTGGAGCTAAAAACTTCACCAGGATGCAAACAAGAGGAGTTACAAAGGTTACGGAGGTTGTGAAGAGTTGCAGAATGAGTTGCAGGGAAACTGACATCGGTCAGATAGCAGTGAAGAAGCAACTGACGTCAGTTACCAGTCGACTGACATCGGTCAGGGAGGAGCCGACGTCGGAAGCCTATGCGTGAACATGCAGTTTGCATGTTGATTTCAGAGAGTCTATTTTTGGACTGTTAGTTTGCATGTTAAAGGCTAGTTGTAGTCTTGATTTGTGCATCTAATTATTGTAATTAAGATAGTCTAATTATTGTAAGAATGAGATCTATATAGAGACTCATGGGCTGTATTGTAAACTAGTGCTAGGGAGTAAGAGAGCTAAATAAGCTCCTTCAGAGAGAGGAGAGCAATGGTGTGTTCCTCCTAGTGCCACAATACCAAGTGTGGGTGCTGGTTTGAAGAATCATAAGGGTTCTTCATGTATGTATGATCTTGGTTAGCAGGTGTGCATGGATTCTTTTGGAGATCTATAATGGTGAGTAAGGTCTAGTGATTTGCAGGTAGCAGCAGAGAGCAGGAGATCTACTTGGAGTATAGTTGTGTACTTGGTGTACTGGCAGTGTTGTTTCTGACTGGTGGAGGTGAACATCAATTCTGTATTGGAGTTGATTTTTGTGACCGTGAGAGAGAGGGAAGAAGGTCTTGAGGTGTGGCGAGCCTTTGAGGTGGAAGAAGAAGTGGCATCTTCTTTATTGTATTTTCTTCTGAGTGATTATTAATACAATTGTGTATTGTCTCTCATATTCCTGTGTTGTTTCATATTTCTAGTTACTTATTCATTCTGGTTAAATTCTGTGTTTAGTTGCTAATACAAGAAGTAATCATATGTGCTCTATTGGTGGAGCAAGATCCTGACAAGTGGTATCAGAGCCTGGTTGTAGGTTCAAGAGCTGATACCATCAAACCTATGATCTAAAACATAGCTATCCATTATTAGTAACATTAGTTAAAGCTAAAGCATAACCATGAACAAAAAAGACCAACCAAACTAAGGGGTGGATGATCTTCAAGTGCAAATAATGTGAAAAACATGTTAATGATGCTCTAGTCAAGGTAATTTCAACACAAGGGTCCCCATTTTTCAAAAATGGGGGTATGTTGCCCTCAATAAATGGTGACTTCTAGGGGAACATAGAAATATGTTAGAATTTAAAGACTCTGGTTCAGATAAATAATTAGGTTACCTATTCCACTTGATCAGTGTGATCATCAAAATTAGTTTATGGTTAAAACAAATCTTGCACCTATAAGATTAGGATCAAACATCAAAACCTAGACATGTTGTGTGTGTGCTTTGATTCCACTTACTATTTATCATGGGGTTTAAGGGACAAATTCCAGGTTTCATGCCTTTAATCAGTAACACTAACTCACAACATGTTTGGATATTCATTAATAACCATACTTTAGCTTAGGGAATGCTTGGGCATTGATCTGCTATCATCTAGGCATCTATATCCCTGACAGAGATGTCTTTGGCTCCTCTCACGAATTTATTACACTACCAACTAGGCATATATAGCCCTAATAGAGGTTACCAAAATCACCTTTATTTGGAAATCTTTTTAGTTCACAATAAGATCCTATTTTTGTATTTTTTAGACCATTTAGGCTTTTTAACAAAGGTTGGGGACCAGGTTAGCTAGGTGGATTTGGTCAAGTGTTTGGTCCTTAGACAATCACCTATGGTTGTAACCTTTATCCTAGGTAAGGATTTTTGCTAAGTGTAAGCATGACTGTGTGCCAAAAATTTAATCTTTCATCCCATATGTTTAATTCTTCTTAAAACCAAGTTTAGATCAAAATAATGTTTGAGTTCTTATGAAATAGTTAACCTATCCACTTAGTCTTTACTAGTTTTTCTAAATCATAACATTAAGATCATATTTTAGATCCATGGTCAACATTTTCTCAAGATACATACCTAAATTTTGAACTTGTGGAGTTTCTAAGATTTTTAAATAAACTCTAAGTTGAGGGCTGCTAAATAGGACTTATTAGTAGCAAGGGACAAAACAAAAAAGGAAAACACACAACAAAAATAAAACAAGAAAAAATCAAAGAAAAAGCAAATAAATATACACAAATATATGTACAAACAAGGGACAGGAAGGAAATAGCAGAATGAAACTAAATTAGGCTACCTACACTAACTCTAAATAGTCTTACAGATTTACTCCATGAAGACCATAGGAGGAGTAGAAAAAACATAATGCTTGAGGTACTACCCATTGGGGTGAAATGTGAATTTTGATCCGTGTAGGTCTTTCATCTTGAAGGTGTTGTTCTCAAGTGTTTAAGTAATCTGGTAGGAGCCTACCCATAGAGGTGTGAATTTTCCATGTTTACCCTTGGGCTCCAATGCTTTGTCCCAAAGAAGAACTAAGTCTCCTTGCCTGAACACCTTTAATTTTGATCTCTTAACAAACCACCTCTTCATTTTGGTTTGGTGTCTACTAAAGTCATCAAAAGCTTCTTCTTGTGCATCTTCCATTTGAACAATGTCTAACAGTCTTGAACTTGTAATCTCTTAATCTTCCTTCATATATTCCTACATGAACTTGTATGTAGGTAACTTGAAGGTGATAGAGAATATGGGATCTTGGCCATACACAAAAAATAATGGTGATGCCTTTAGGTCCTGCTTGATCCTTATTCTATCTGCTCAAAGGGTATATTTGAGAAGCTTATACCAAGTTATGGGTTTGTCTATTATAGACCTCTTTATTACTTTCATCAAGTTCTTATTGGTAGATTCAAAAACTCTATTACCCTAAGGGTAATGGTTAGATGAAAAATTGAGAATGATACTATTATCACATGCCCATTCTATCATTTTAATAGATATGAAGGTAGATCTATTGTCACATACTAGAGAGACCAGAGTCCCAAACCTGGTCTATATGTTTTCCTCTAAAAAATTGATCACTTCTTCAGTTCTACACTCTTTGTTGGCTACTTCTTCAGTCCACCTCATGCAATAATTAATGGTAGTTAGAACATACTTGTGACCTTCTGATGAGTTGGGGTTGATCACCTCTACAAATTCTAACCCCCACTATGCAAAGGTTTATGAACCATTACTCGTTGTAATGGCATTACTACTTTTGGATCTTTTGTGCTAAAGATTTGGCATGAGTGGCATTTTCTCACATGCTTATGAGAATATTTGAATATGTTGTGATAATGGTAGCTAACTCTCAAAATTTTGTGGGCTATGGTTCTTATATATGGATGCCCACTTCTCAACTTCTCATAAAAGGTGATCATTATTTTAGCAACTTCTTCTTTTGAAACATATCTTAAGTAAACACCTTCCAAGTTTTTTGGGTATGGCACTCTATTCTTGATTAGGTAATGGGCTGATTTGAGTCTTAAAGCTCTCTTCTATTCCCTGGTCAATCTTGTAGGACAAGTGCCATTAATCAATAAATGAATGATAAGATCATACCAGCCATTGGACTAAAAACTTTCGTGTTCAACTTGCATGACATTAATCTTGGGTTTAACATTGGCAATCATTTGAATAAAACCTTGGCACCTTACCAATTTTGTAGTTTTTAGTTCAATGTCATATTCCTTCAAGACAAACATCCACTTACCCCTCCTTTCTCTTATCTCATTCTGACTTAGCATGAGCTTTGTAGCAGGGTCAGGTAGGATGGCATGCACTTTATTCCTGAGAATGTAGTCCCTAAATTTTTTCACTATCTTTACTAATTCACATGCTTGTTTATCAATTAAATAATAATTTAACTTAGCATTCTTAAAATTGGTGCTCATGAAATAAATTGGATGGTCACAACCATCAACTTTTTAAGTCAAAATTACAACAATAGTATGATCAGAAGCAAAGGAGTAAAGGTAAAAATACTTGGAGATAGATGGACTTATCAAGACTAGAGCTTGACCAATTGCCTCCTTGATGTCCTTAAAGGCCATCATGTTTTCCTCATTCCAATTATTTTTTTCATCTTTTTTTAGCATGTCATTTAATGGCTTGACAATTTATGCAAATCTAGAAATAAACTTCCTTACAAGTTAATTTTGTCAAAGAATAATTTTAGTTCTTTCCTACTATTAGGAGGCTCTATTTTTGATATAGCTTCTACTCTTTTAGGATCTATAGAGATTCCTTCCTTATTAATGACATGGCCTAATAATTTACCCTCATTAACACAAAAGATGCTCTTCTTAAGGTTGAGGGAAATCCCATACCTTCTGCACCTTTCAAATACCTATTGTAAATTCATAATGTGATCATCCCTATTATTAGAAAAATATTCATATCATCCATGTACATAATAATGAATTAGCTACCAAACCTTGGAAATTGTGATCCATAGCCCTTTGGAACATTTCTCCTACATTGATTAGTCTAAATGACTCCTATTATATGAAAATGTGCCCCATTTAGAAGTGAAAGTAGTCTTCATCCTATCTTCTTGATTCACCAATATTTAGTTATACCCTAAAAATACATCAAGAAAGAACATAACAAAACTAGAAACGCTTTGTATAACTTGGTCCAAAGAATGTAAAGGATAGTTATCCTTTTCAGATGAGTTATTTAGTTTCCTACAATTAATGCATAGTCTTCTTTCACCATTCTTTTTTATGACTAAAACCAAATTGGTGACCTACGTAGAGTTCCTAATGGGAAATATAATCTTTGCATATAACAACTTTTTGACTTTTTTAAAAATCATGGGTTTTCAAACAAGTTTGACATACCTCTACTTTTATCTAAAAGGTTTGAAATATTTCTATAAGGGTATGGTATGAGTGATGAATTTTGAATAAAAAATCTTCAAGTCATCATAGGACCATGTAATTATGTCCTTATAGTTGGTTAACAAGTCTTTAGCCTTTTTATGTTCAATGCTTGTATATGTTGTTTCAATGTTAACTAGCTAAGGTTGATCTTGAGGTATAAGATCAACTTCCTTGTAATCCTTCCCACTTGCTTTTGGAATCCTAGTGTTCTTAGCCAGCTTATCCTAGTCTAATAACCTCTCCAAGGCAATCATGCTTTTTGGAATTTTGTTGTCATTTAGGTGAATGACTTTACCATCAAATCTACCATCTTCTTCAATAGTATTATCATTAGCCTCATATATCACATGTGCCTCAAATACTCCCAAATTGGTCATGAAATATAGGATTTTTTGGTCATTATTAAAGACCTATAAATGGTTCATATTATATGGGATTGAGGGACATAAAACTAGCTCAATTCTAATGTTTGGAGAGTTTTGGCTTAGCATAAGGTTGGTTGTAGCTGAGGCAAGCTCATCAGTAACTTTTTTTATCCTCCCTAAGGATGGAGACAATATTCAAAGCATAAAAATACTCCATTAAATCATAGAATTTAAACTTGTACCCTTTAAGGTATGACAATTTGCACTGATATCTACTCCTTACCTGATTGACTACTAGTTTTGAATCACCATGAACGAGCAGTTCTTTGATTCTATATTTGATGGAAAATTGTAAACCTAATATTAGTGATTCATACTCTATAAGGTTATTGGTGCATGGAAATTAAAGTTTATAAGAGGCTTGATATATCTCACCAACAAGATTGGTTAGGAAAACTCCTACTTTAGACCTAGACTTACATCTAGCCCCATCAAAATGCATCTTCCATAACCTAGGCACAGTATGAGAAGGTTTAGAATTACATACCTTAGGAGTTTCAAGAGTGAAAAATCCTAAATCAAATTCAACTATGTTAACCTTTTCATTTACAACATTATATTCCATGATCATATGTTTCATCCTTGGTTCTCTTTCCATTCTTATTTGATTTGCTACCCCTTTCCATGGAAACCACAAATGTGAGTAGTCAGTGGACATATATCCATTTAGGGATTTTATGCATTCCCTATTTAATAATAACCCACAAGCACCAGGAATGTCTACCATGTAGATGCCAATAAAGTTTTGGACTCTAGGCTCAAAGGCAAGTTGCATATGAACATTTAATGATTACCTAGATACCTTGAATCTAGACTTATCTAACTAAGTGGTAGCTCTATTAGATTTGATAAGAGTCAATCCAAGTTGCTTACAAATATTTACTGGCATAATATTGGTTGGTGCACTTCCAAATTTGATGGCATGGACCGAGTTTGTAAACCAGATCTCTAATGCATGTAGGCTGAAACACTCCTCTCCTTGTCGAGCTCTTCTTCAAGGTCTCTATGGCAGGGGTAGGGACAACAACCCTCTAACTTCTTTGTCATTAGTATTATCAGAGATTGGATAAGACAAACGACTGAGAGCAGCAACTGAAGAAATGCAATAAGAATTGTTTTGCCTCTAAACTCCATTATAAAAATCCTCTACCTGCAGCCCCTTTTATGCATAACCACAACAAACATTCTTGCTTGGGAATTGGATTTGTTTCAATACCACCATTTTTCCATTCTTCTCTATAATTTTATGAGTAATTCCATTGGGATTCAGTGATCCAATGGTATGGGTATACGTGAAGCTCATCTATAGGCGGGATGATTTTCAGAGCTTGGCACTTTTTTGCCTTGAAAACATGGGTGGATAATGGATTCATTTTATTGACATAAAATTATTAATAGAGGCCAATTCAAGTTTTTTTGACAAAACAATGTCAACTTGGGTCAGTGAAATTATTTTGACAAAACATTCTGGACATGGGTCAATGCAAGTTTCATGACTAAAATTTCTCTAAACAGAATTACAATACCACAGTAACCCATACTGTGAAATATTTTTTTATCTACGCATAGCTTGGGTAGTGGCCTCTGGTCGTCATCATACTTCCTTCCAATCAACCATTTCACATCAAAGATCATCCTTTCAAGATTCTAAGCTGCCTGGTTTTTAGCAGCTTCCCCAATAAGTCTTTCAGAATCAGTGAATGTGACCCATGATGGGGTATTCCTATTTCCTTGGTCATTTGTTATGATTTCAACATGGCCATTTTTTTTGTAAACACCAGCACATGAGTAATTCATTCCAAGATCAATACCAATTACAGTCACTAACTTTGTTGCCTCTTCTGCAACAATAACAAAGCTGACAAGAAAACCCACAAAAAATAAACACTGTAAGCAACGAAAAGCTACTGAAATCTCTCTCAAAAAGGACCACCACATTGTAGGCTCAATCTTCAAATGGATAGGGAGGAGCCCCCTCATTCAGAGACTGATGAGTCTCTCATTTCTATCTTGCTAGACCCATAGAACAATGCTTCCAATATATTCTAGTCAACCAATATGAATTCTGGTTTCTCAGATTTATAGGCTTTCCATGATCACAAAGGCATTGATTATGATTCAAAAAATCACAAGAATAAATCGATACATCTGAGGAAACTTTATAATATTAAAACACAAAATTCAGCAACCCAAGACTTGACTTTTCTGTCACCACAATCAAAATAGGATAATATAGGCCGAATGGCCTTCGTGACTCCTCTTCTCCCTCCTGGAGATCCTCCTCCTTTTTCTCTTCGTCCCTCTATCCTCTTTAATGAACTCTCTAAGGGTAAGTGCTAGCTATACTTGCAGTTGATTTGTTTTATGGCTGGTCTAACGGATTCATCAATAAAGAAATCAAATCTCTTTAAATCTTGCATTGCTCTATAAATACTCAACTATTCATTTAATAAGGGAATTCTTCAACTATACTTGACTCCATGCCATCCGTGAATGATTACACAATAATAGGATTATTGAAATCCTTTGACAACTAATAAATCCATATGAAATATATTTAGTCCTTATTTCTCCTCCACATGACAAGTATTATATTTTAAAATATAACTTGGAGGGAAACTTATATAATTGCTTAGGCTAATGCCTATCCAAGGCTTATTCAACTAGTCCTTGCTAGATGCTCTTGCATCATACTCTCCCTCTAGAAATAATTTGAACCTTAGCTCAAATGAACTACTGCCTCCACGTATTAGTCTTCACTATATGCCTGGATCCCAAGGTCTTGTTGTCAATACCAATGCTTGTCTTTGTTTGGAATAGTCTTTATCTTTCATTTTGCTTTTCTTCCTCTTTAGATATGTCCTTATTCTCATTTCTTTCTCATCTGCCATCTCCCGCTTCCATGCTTCATTCTCATACATGTCTTCAAGATCTTCTTGATCTTCTTCTTGGTTCAAAAATTTGTCCATTGAACTATGGACTTCATTCATCTCCAAAAATTTAACACCTACAATCAAAACATCAAAGGCAATGTTAGAAGTAAAAACTTGAGACCATAAAGTCTCTTGGCTACCTCCACTTTTCTACTCTTTGGCCAAAACTAACTTTGCCTTTTTAGTGTGCTATTGTCTTGCTTCACTCTCACCAATGGTGTTCTCATCATGGTTTGTGTCTGTATGTAGCTCTCTTGAAGAACTCTTCTAACATTCTCATTTCCTCCTTTAGTGAGATCTCATATATCCCACCATTCTCTTCATCAAACTTGGGCTTATCACTTATAAGTATTACTTGCCCTTTACCCCTTATCTCATCTCTTCTTAGCTTGTCTTCACATAAACCAACTTCTTCATCAACATCAATATACTTATCAAAAACAATAGGAACACTATTACCTTGTCTCTCCTTGTTCTTTTCAAACATGTGAACTGATTTCACATCTCCACTTTCATCATCCATCTTCTTGGAACTCTCTCCTTGCTGCATATTAGTCTTTATAGACAATTTCCATACCTTATTTTCCATAAAAAGATCATTAAATGATTCAAAAACATCATTATCCCATTCATTGCAAGCAATTGACTTACCTTTCATCTTTATATCTTCATGCTCAACCTCATTATTCTTTGAGATGTTTTCTTTCTCACCTTCATTCTCTTGGTTGCTGGAATCACCTGCAATCTTCTTCCATTGACTTCTTTGTGTTGTTGCCTCAACACTCATATCTTCTCTCTTTGCCTTCTTAGGCACCCATACTTGTTTCTCCTTCTTATCATTTGTCTTCACAAGCCATTTAGGCATCCTGCATCCTTGCTTTTGTACCATCACTTCCTCTTGCTTGGGAGTTTGCTTCTTCCACCATTTAGGCATCACATATCCATGGTTAAATTCTCTTTTTGAGGGCTCTATCATCTTCCTTAACTCTTGCACCTATACATTAGCAGCTTCATGCTTACAATAATGATCAAAATCAGATTTTAGCACTTCATTTACCTCTTTGATAGCTTGTTCCATGGAGCAATCTTTCTCTCCCTTTGTGTTTGGCTGTCCTCTTTCTTCTTCTTAGCATTCAATGGCATCATGGAAGTCATCTTCATCTTCCATCTCTTCTCTTGCTTGTATGGGGTCCTCAACACCTTTCTCATGCATTAACCAATGCATCTCTTCTTCCTTATCAACAATAGCAAACTTTTTCTTTTCTCTTACACATTCACTTGTGCACTTGGTGTCTTCTCTTGCACCAATCTCTTCACTCTCCAAGGCCCTTCTCTTGACCTTCATAAGGCTGCTCATACCTGCAATTACCCACTCAAAGACAATATTAGAAATAAAAATAAGAGACCACAAGGTCCCTATGAGTGCTTTCTTCATCAACACTCTTATCTTTTCAAGTGCTCTTCCTAGCACTTCATCTTTTCTTTCTTCTCTTCTCTTGATCTCCACAATGAGAACCTTATTCACAACTTCTTTCTCTTGTTGCTCACTTGGCAACCTATTCATCCTTTTGCCTCTATGGGCTTCTCTCTTATTGGTAATCTTCTTTTTCCTTCTTCTCCTCTTCATTAGGAGATCAATTGGCCACTTCAATCTCTCCCTCATTGGCCATACCCATGCTTGCTTGTCCATCTGCATCCAAGACTCATATCTATCTTTAATCTTAGCTAATTCTCTCTTCAAACTAGCAATCTCTTTATCAATTTCAATACTGGTCATACCTCTCTTCTTCCTAATGCTTACTTCCTTCTTGGTTCCCTCATGTACCTTGCTGCTCTGCTATTTTCTCAGCAATATTTCCATCTCTGAGATCTTCACCCAAGTCTTTTCCACCTTGGTCTCTTGATCCCTTGTCTCACCCAAGCCTTTTCTCCTTGACTGGTCTTTTGACAATCTCCTTGATCTCACCTAGGCCTTTTGCATCCTAGTCTTTTTATCCTACTCAATCCTGCAGCAACTCTTTATACAACACTTCAACAAACACAAATCCAAGCTTACCTTGCTTTGGATCTTCCTCTTGAGCGTTCACTTGCTCCCTTACTTATGAGCTTCTCTTAGCTCTTCGCTAAGCCTTCCTTGGCTTCTTCTCCTCTTAAGCCTCAATGGCTTAACTGCCTTGAACCTGTAACTTCTTCACTTGATTGCTTCTCAAACACAATAAACTCAAATCAAATATCATAGATTACTCATACCTTTCCTCCACAAACCCCAAGAGCTTCAGGCTCTGATACCAAAAATGGTGCACTTCCAGTTCTGATGGCATGGACAGCATTTGTAAACCAGATCTCTAATGCATGTAGGCTAAAACACTCCTCTCCTTGTCGAGCTCTTCTTCAAGGTCTCTGTGGTAGGGGCAGGGACAACAGCCCTCTAACTTCTTTGTCATTAGTATTATCAGAGCTTGGATAAGACAAACGACTGAGAGCAGCAACTGAAGAAATGCAGTAAGAATTGTTTTGCCTCCAAACTCCATTATAAAAATCCTCTACCTTTAGCCCCTTTTACGCATAACCACAATGAACATTCTTGCTTGGGAATTGGATTTGTTTCAATACCACCATTTTCCCATTCTTTTCTATGATTTTATGAGGAATTTCATGGGGATTCAGCGATCCAATGGTATGGGTATACGTGAAGCTCATCTATAAGCAGGATCATTTTCAGAGCTTGGATTTTTTTTGCCTTGAAAACATGGGTGGATAATGGATTCATTTTATTGACAGAACATTATTAATAGAGGCCAATTCAAATTTTTTTTGACAAAACAATGTCAACTTGGGTCAGTGCAAGTATTTTGACAAAACATTCTGGACATGGGTCAATGCAAGTTTCATGACTAAAATTTCTCTAAACAGAATTACAATACCATAGTAACCCATTATATGAAATCTTTTTTTAGCTGTACATACCTTGGGCAGTGGCCTCTGGTTGTCATCATACTTCCTTCCAATCAATCGTTTCACATCAAAGATCATCCTTTCAGGATTTTGAGCTGCTTGGTTTTTAGTAAACACCAGCACAGGAGTAAGTAATTCCAAGATCAATACCAATTATAGTCCCTAACTTTGTTGCCTCTTCTGTAGCAATAACAGAGCTGACAAGAAAACCCGCAAAAAACAAACACTGCAAGCAACTGAAAGCTACTGAAATCTCTCCTAAAAAGGACCACCATAGCATAGGATCAATCTTCAAATGGATAGGGAGGAGCCCCCTCATTCAGAGACTGATGAGTCTCTCATTTCTATCTTGCTAGACCCGTAGAACAATGCTTCCAATATATTCTGGTCAACCAATATGAATTATGGTTTCTCAAATTTACAGGCTTTCCATGATCACAAAGGCATTGATTATGATTCAAATGATCACAAGAATAAATCGATACATCTGAGGAAACTTTCTAATATTAAAACACAAAATTTATCAACCCAAGACTTGACTTTTCTGTCACCACAGTCAAAACAGGATAATACAGGCTGAATGGCCTTCATGACTCCTCTTCTCCCTCTTGGAGATCCTCCTTTTTCTCTGCATCCCTCTATCCTCTTTAATGAACTCTCCAAGGGTAAGCGCCAGCTATACTTGTAGTTGATTTGCTTTATGGCTGGTCTAACGGATTCATCAATAAGGAAATCAAATCTCTTTGAATCTTGCATTGTTCTATAAAGACTCAACTATTCATCTAATAAGGGAATTCTTCAACTATACTTGACTCCACGCCATCCGTGAATGATTACACAATAATAGGATTATTGAAATCCTTTGACAACTAATAAATCCATACAAAATATATTTAGCCCTTATTTCTCCTCCACATGACAAGTATTATATTTGAAAATATAACTTGGAGGGAAACTTATATAATTGCTTAGGCTAATGCCTATCCAAGGCTTATTCAACTAGTCCTTGCTAGATGCTCTTGCATCATTGGTGGATGCACCAAAATCTAATAAACAATTATGCAAATTATTACCAAACATTCTGACAGTAAGCAAAAAAGGTAGGGATTTTGTTTTATCTTTATACATATCAACATTAGTGTTGTCAGTCTTAGATTGCTTACTAGGTTTCTTAGACAATGACTCTAGCAATAGGTCCCTTTGTTTAGTGATCTACATCAATTCATGTAACGTGATGTTAGACCTTATTTTCTCCATGTCCTCTACAATATTATACCTAGTTTTATTTGAAGAAATAAATGCATCATTGCTTTGATTATAAGTACTTCCCTTTGGAGGCTCTAGTTTATTATCTGATATAGTGTCTAGAGGAGTGTTAAGGTTGTTTAGAAGTGTTTAATTAGTCAGGGGCTACTCTTTCTCTCTATTCCTTAGAGAGTAGGTCATCTTCAAGAATTTTTGGAAATCATGAACTTCTTCTAGAATATCCTCAAGTTAATTGTCTTCTTGGAAGGGGAAGTCAAATGTCTCCACCATGAAGGCTTGGTCAACAAATTTAGATCCTGATGTGCTTGCACCTTTATCTTTGTTAGGAAATAATTTAAATGTATCCAATTATTATTGAAAGGCTTCAAAATCTTTATATAATTTAATGCAATCCATTTCACCATGCTTAGCAATATAATGGAATCTACAATAATCAGTTAATTCAACATCAATAAGATTAATGGCCATGGTCTTCTTATCAATAGATGATTCATTGATTATATTATTATGGAAACTATCATTGTGGAATCGATTATTGGTTTTATTAAATCTTCAAAATGATAAGTTCCTACTTGAGCTTTCTCTTGTATGGCTAACTTATTTTTATAGCTAAAGGATATCAGTGATAAGCTTTTAGACCATCTTTAAACTAGAGTCATTCTCACTCTTATGAGTTTCTAAATTATGAACTTGATTATTATTAGTACCATTGCTTTATACAAAAGCCTTTTGATCATTTAAATTAAATCCAATTATAGGATGGTTTAGGAATCCTAAGTTCTAGTTAGGAGCAGCATGGCTCAAAGGTAATTGGTTCAAATTTAAGAGTTGATTCAAAGATGGCACATTCTGATTATTGTTAGTAAAGATATTCAAGGTAATCATATATGGATTGACATTTGGGACAGAGTAATCCATTTGTCCCTGAGGTTGCATTTGATCATTAATGATCAGTGCTTTAGAATAATCTTGAGCTAAGGTGTTTATGTCTGGAAGAGATCTCTTCAAGAACATAGAAGTCATAGGATCTACTACATCCTTATAGATTTCTAAAGCCAAAACATCATCAGGTTTATAGGGATCTATGGTCTGACTATTCATATTTTGAAACCTAGAATTAAATACTCTTGTGGACTCACTAACATCTCTTCTGATGGTGGTAAATTGTTAGTAAAAGACATAAGGACTAATGATCTTTCCAAATTGGTCAATGAAAACATTGTCAAAATGATCCCAGTATGTAATGTAATTCTCAGGAAAATCAAAAAACCATTCATATGCAAGATCCCTAAATGTAAAAGGAAATAGCCTACATGTTACATCTTCATAGGTGACATTTAAAAATCTTAATGCAACTTCGAATGATTTAATGTGTTCCTCTATAGTTACAACACCATTTGGACTAAACTTTGGAAAATATTTATTAAGATTGTGGGGGAGATCATGTATTACACCTGGTACATTGATAGAGGAATCCCCTAGCCAAACCATACCTTGATAAAGGTCGAATGTAGGAGTACATTAGATTGGTGAATTTGGCAAAGACTTCAAACATCTATACCTACCTTTATCCCATTATCCCTCCTATGGATTTCTAGTTCAAGTAGAGGTTCCCTTGTTTTTGAATGTGACCTTATTCTAATTCTTGGCAATTTCAAATTGAGAACTTTTAATTCTATTTGAAATACTATGTGGAAAATCAATCTTTACAAAGAACAAATATTAAACTTGCATATTAAGTGATTTTACAAATATTCATGCAAAGAACAATAAAATACTAAGATCTTCAACTAAACTAGCTCAAAGATATGTCCAAATATGTAAATATGAGTGACCTTTACAACTCTAAGCTCAAATGAGCTCAAATTTGCAAAGGATATATGAATCTTTAACAAAAATAGCTATGACTAACCTCAAACCTATTCAACTGACAAAGTTGAAGTCATCTTTAGCATATTTAAGTTTATACTTTCAAATAAAATTGATCTTTGTCTAAAGGAAGCGCAAAAATGGGTCTAAAACAATGAAGATCACCATCCTTTACATAATTATGCTAAAACAAGTACAATTATGAAAAGTATAGAATTATATTTGATCAAAATACACCAAAACTAGAAAAGATCCTACAAATTCACAAGGATTTATTGAGGTCCTCCTTCTAGTGCTAGTGGAGCTTACGCCTGTTAATGCCTAAACATGTACCACAAGGTGCTTGTAGTGTTTAAAGAACATTTATCATTTTAGAATTTAGAGAAATAAGAGCATAAGTATAATTTTGTGGTAATTTGGTTACCTGTGATGAAATAATAGTGGAGCAAGCAAACTATTCCATAATATATATATTAGTTTGGTGGTTGGGAGCCACCTTAGTCCTATCTTTGCAAAGTGAAATAATTTGTGCTAGTGTCAGTGAATTATGATCAAATTCCAAGTCTAAATACTAATCTATGTGAATATTTATAATGATATTTAACTAAAGTGATCTGGTTAAAAAAGAAGTGAAAGGTAGGGTAGGGAAAAGAAGATAAGTGTTGTTGATCCTTATCTCAGACATTATGACAAAGTTTAAATGTTTCCCAGGCATACACTTAAAACCAATATATGAGGTAAATCATCTTAAGCCCAAATCACAACATATATTAGGCAAACTTCTAAAGAAGATAAAACATAATGCAAATAATAATCATGTTCACTTTAAATTTTTACTCCTTTAAGTAGATAGCTGATGCACATATACAAATATAGAAAAAATGAAATAAAATAAACTAAGTAACCTTCAATTACCCTAGCACATGCACAAGTTAACAATTTTTCATTCAAAAGGTACATGCCAAGAATTCAAAAGAACCATTCAAATCTAAGATTCAGAATAAAAAATTGAGAAAGAAGCTAAATAATAATTCACACAAACAAGATGAGATAATCTTCTCAGAATTCTTTTCTTGTATTAATTGCTTCAAATTTTTCACTAGTTTTTGCAGCTAAAAAACTCCATCCCTTTTTACAAATGATAATGCTCCTTTTATAGACTTCAAGGAAGCATGTCAATCAATTGCATCAACTTACAAGTGTACAAAATGTAAAGGATAGTTTTCCTTTCTACAAAGTTTCTAAAATACACTACACTTTCTAAAATAGAATGACCTTTAGGAAAATGTGCTAACAAACTGCACATGCCTTTATAAAAGAATATTCCATTCTAAAAATTTACAATGCTTCCACAAAAGGGAATATTTCTAACTAACTGGTAGACCTTGTGTTGATCAATTCCCTTAATCCTACTGAAGTAACATCATTGCCTTTTAATGTTGCTCATCAATAAGTCTCAAATTAACTGCAAGTTCTAAGAGGATCTCATCCTCTTGATCTGCCAAATATCCTAGGTCCCTATCATTTCTCCCCAAGGCTTCTTTGATCCTCCTTTCCTCACCTATATTTTCTTCTATAGTTAGAATCATATCCATGATCCTACTATTGTCATTCCCATACCTACCTTGGCTCTTGCTCTTTACCTCCTGTATGACCAAAGTGGTCCTATTCTTGAACTCATCAACTACAATTATCCCAATAGAGCTAAGTTTTGCATGTTTTGCAATCATGGTCCCCAGGAATCGCTCAATTCAATCTAACAGCTCTTTATCATCCTTGATGAGTCTCTCTAAGAACTTGGACCATGTACTCAAACTATTTATTTTATCTATAATCAACCTCAGGATGGTGTTGAGATAATCAATGTTGATGGTCTTAAAACCAAGGATTTTATCCCCTGTCAAGATGCTAATTAAATCCTTCATCTTGTCCTTAGAACTTTGGCATTGGGTGATTATGCCCTTAGCTATTGCATCCTATTGGTTTAGTGAACTTTATCTTTCCCTTATTGACTTTAGAGAGTCAAACATGCCATGAAATGATCCCTTAAACATTTCAATCATTGCATTAGGAACAAACAAAACAACTTGTTTTTCTCAATTCTCCTTCTGCCTGTACAGGTTCTCTATTTATTGTTTCATGCTCTTGATGTTAGTTTGTAGTTGGGCACTTTGAGCCTGGGCAACCTCAAGTACATCTTATTAAAAAATAGTGTGATCACATAGTTTTTGACCCTCCACTTGATTCAACCCAATTAAGGGTTCTACTTTTTGAAAAGTGAACTCCCCTACAATCATGGCACAATTTTCAGAAACTCTTTACAAACTAGCTTTGGTTGGGTCAAATTTGACACCAACTAAAGAGTGTATAATATTTAAAGGTTTTATGGTCTCAATTTGTGAGCCACTTGAAGATCCAATATCATCCACTTGTATTTCCTTCTCTTCCTTCTATATTTCCACAATCCATGGTCTGAGTTCCTCATGAACATGGATGTTAAAAAACTTTGTAATTGCCCATTGATGATTTAGAGTTGGGATATTTTACATATTTCCATATATGAACCATTCTATAATGGTTGGTCCATGAATAGGGTTCTCATCACTAAATAAATTAACCTTACTCAAATGGTGAGTGAGGGTTAATTTGGGTCTATTGGTTCCTGCGGGAACTAATGCTAGCTCAACCTTTCTCTTTTGTGGGGGAACCACTAGGATTAAGTCCAAATCTATCCTTTTCCCATTTTCCTTTTTTATTTCTTCATATTAAGTTTAAGGCTCCTCTACCTACACCTCTTCCTCATCTAATCTATAAGCACTATCCAGTGCCTCCAAGGCATATTCTAATGTTTCCCTAGGATCTAATGCAATTATGTCAATGAACTCAATCGGTGACTTTGTCTTTTCAAGTTGGACAAAAATTGATGCCCCTTCACTAGGTCTTTCTTTAAGTCTCTCTTTTCTTGACCATTGTGGAACTTTTGCCTTTGGATATTTTGGAAGAGGCCTAGAAGATGGTCTTGAGAAAAAAATTTACTACAAAGGTCCCATCTTCCATATTTCACCATCTAGCTTCTCATCTCTCATCAATCTAACCTTGAGCTTGATATTGTGCTTCTTCAATATAGCTAATACTTTTGAAAATGAAGATGCTTGGATGTACATTAAATAATGAACACTGAGTTGATGTTCATATGTCATGTTAATTTGTTTGGATTTCAAATGTTTCAAAATATTATCCCAGGGGTCCCAATGTCTCAAACAATCAAGCTATAAATTGAATGAGTCTCTATGCCTAGAAATAGTGTCTACATTGTCCCAATTCTGTAACATAGTTCTACTAATATTCAAAGAGAAAGGATGGAGTAGCCCCTTCATTTTACCTTTGCATACACCATCAATACCATGGAATAATTGGTATGATATCTCCTATTCATCCATCTTGGTGGGTACATAGACTAGCAATCTATGTGGTTGACATAAGGTTCGCTTTATTCTAATTATAATGTAATCAAGATATAACTAAAGGTCCCCAATAAGTTCCACATACTTCTTGACTAAGGGACTCACTCTCATCATAGGTAGCACTATAATAGATTCCACTAGGGCTGGGTATACACAGTCATAAATGAATTATATGCAGTCCCTATACTTGAATATATGTAGTTTGGAATAGTAATGGGAGACTGTTTGCCTTCCATCAAGTGACCAATTTTTTATGTTAGGGATTTTGGTAGTTTCCAATAGGGAATCCAAAAGATAAGACATCTTAAATAAGTAATTTTTAGTCTTTTTCTTTATGGCAAAGAATTTTTTCTTCAGGAAAATATTGATCATTTTTCCTATATGAGGAGTAAGTCGCTTTTCAACCATGAAATATATATAAGGGTCCCAGACTTTGTTGACATAGGTGGTGGAAGGGGGCATAGACAATATAATTAGTAAAGTCATAATCATTCTAATTCCTACCTGAAATTGGGTGATTGGGATCTTTCCAGTGGGGTTTTATATCACATGGGTTCTTAAATATAGCCATGGGGCAAGGATGTTTTTCAAGTCATTTTTTCTAGACCATTCCCTAATCATGGGAAAATCTACCCGAGGTCTGGGAAGTTTGTAGTTACTTTCAAAAGCAATGGGGGAGATATAAGCAACTTTCATTAAATTGTGTTCATGGACTATCATATCCTAATCAATTTTGAAATCTTTAAAAATAGGTGAAATAACATCAATGCAATGCAATACCTCTAGTTTCGTTGTTACATGATAGAGACTGGTCATTTTAATGGAGACTATGCCATAGTATCTCTAGTGAATAGTGGAATTATTTTCATCTTATTTAGTGATTTCTTTAAACTCTTCAATGTCCCAAAAAATCTTGGACCAATTATTATCCCCAATGTTCAATGCTACAACATGAAATTTAGTGTCCTTGAAGACCTTTCCATCTATGTCTAAAGTCAAATATAGCTCGGTGTCTCCCTTATTTTTTTATTCTTGTGCTACCATGATTATGAGATTTATAAATTTCTCACTAGGTTTACAAATTGTTTATGGATTAATTTATCTTGTTTAGGTGATAATTGAGCTCTCTCTAGTTCGACTATGATCAAATTGGGATAAAATTAGAGCTTCTATAAAATGCTAGGGTTTTTTTGTAGGTTTTTAATAGAAATAGTTGTTTTCACTCAAGTAAGTTCATGCCTTATATTTGATTATGACTTTTGAATTTATACCTTTTCATTTTTTTCCCCATAAAATATTTGGTTTTGTCACTTTCTGCTCAAGTGGCATTGATGTGGCATCTAGTTAGCACTTTCATGGCACTTTGTTCAATAATATTTGAAAACTAACCATTTATTTTTGAAAATCTTGCCTTTTATTTCATGTCATTGGATCAATCTATATATCAACATGGATCATAGATCTTGATACTACTGGTTATATGCCATTAGCTATCCTTTATACTGGGCCCCATGATTATGCCACTAGGCAATCCTGCATGCCTTTTGAGCTCTACATATTTGTTAGTCTCATAGTGAAATAATTTATGCCACGTAATGGCTCCAATATTAATCAAAGGTTCCTTTGAATAGTCCATAATTATCTCACTATATTTGATAATGTTGCCCTAATTAGATGTGAGCCATCAATCCTGAAAAGGTGCATGAACTTTAATTAGCATGGGAATATGTAAAGAACTTAGGTTAAATACTTTATTCTAAGGTTTTATTTTGTGTTAATAAACATGAAATAATCTTGAGTATAAAGTATTTAGGCTAAGTTTAGACCAAAATAAAGGGGATAGGTTTTATTTCATGTTAATAAACATGAAATAATCTTGAGGCTAAAGTATTTAAGCTAAGTTTAGACCAAAATAAAAGGGAACCCATTGAATGATAGAAGATATAGCCATAAGTATTTAGCATAAGTTTCTATTGTATTAATGAATATAGTTAGAACCTTAGGATAAAGACTTAAGTGTATATTTTCAAGCATTTAGACCATGATAAATGAAATGATTCCAAAAAGGGGGGTCTTAAGATATAAAGGGACCAAGCCTAGGGTCATTATGCTAAGGTTTGGTCATGTTGAGAAACATGACTGAACCTTAGGATAAGAATTTAGGCTAATTCCATGGCATTCATAATTGATCTTATGCAAATCTAAACCTAGTTAGAAAGGTCCTTAAGTCAAAGCATGGCCTTTAATCAATCTAAGGTGAAAGATTGATTTTATCATTGAAGTGCATGATTATTTTCCAAACAAAATTGATCCTGTAAAGGAAAACAACATGTTCATTTATCTATGTGGTATTGGTTCATAAGCTTAAATTTTGACGATCTTACAGACATCAATGATGACCTATTGGAAATCAATGACATTCATGAGAACATCAAAATTAATCTCTAGTAATATATCACTAGGTCTTAAATTTTATATCCCCATAGAAATCAATTCCAACCTTGAAAATTTTAAATGATGAGTGTGAGAATGTCAAATTTAATTTCTAAACATAGTAGGTCCTATGGAAGCTTTGAGTTGATACACATCATTCTATTAACCCATCTAATGGAATGTGAATCATTGGTTATGGTCTAAGTAATCAAATATGATTGTTTACTATAATTACAAATAAATCAAGTTAGATAACATATCATAAGTCTTAAGTCTTAAAATATGATAAAGGACACTTCGATTAATTATATTATTAACATAGGTTTTATCCCAAGGTTTCATTATATTAATAAATACAACCAAAATCTTAAGGTAAAATTTAAGCTCAAATATCATTAAAAATAATAAGGAACCCCCTTTAGTCTTTGATCTTGGTCTCACATCATCTGATCTTTGACCTTTGCTCAAACATGAGACATTGATCATGATCTAAGTGATTAAGTGGGATTGGTCTATGGGGCAATGTCTTATGTCTATCAGGCTTATCTTGCTTTGTCTGATCTTTGATCTCCACTTAAGTGTAGACTATTGATCCTAAAAAGGGGCGTGTTATTTAAGCTAGGGCATATAGACATGAAGGGACTTATGCTAAAGTCTTAAGACTAAGGTCTCATTCATGTTAATAAATAAGAATGGGGCCTTAGGATTAAGACATTAGTCTAAGATTTCAATAAGAGGGACCATGCAAATTAAAGCTAGACCACATTAGGAATTTAAAAAGATCTTGCAAACACTAATTTTGGACCACATTAAAATAAAAGGGGACAAAGGAGATTGGGACATAAAGGGGACCAAGCTTATAATTTTTACACTAATTTTTTGTCATGTTGAAAAACACAACCAAACCTTAGTATAAAAATTGAGCTTAAGTCTATAACATATTTAAAATGTTCTCACATAAATTGTTCCTGCCATTTTTTAATTTGGTCTAAAAGAATATTGCGCTAGGGTTTCTGAATGAGGTTTTCAAGAAGCTTGAATATGGATTCAACTTGAATTTAATAAACCAAAGGCTAGTAAAAGGTCAAATTGAGATAAAATCATTAAAATTATGAAACCTAGGTATGATCCCATCAAGGAGAGCTCCATTAAACCTATTATATAAAACATAGAGATCCATTGTTAGCAATATTAGGAAAAGCTAAATCAAAACCATGAAAAAATAAGACCAACCAGACCAAGGGGGGTATGATATTCAAATGTAAATAATGTGAAAAACATATTAATGATGTTCTAGTCAAGTGAATTTCAACTTTAAAATACAAATTTTACATAATTTTAACACAAAGGTCCCCATTTTTTAGAAATGGGGATATGTTGTCCTCAACAAATACCAAGATACCTAACCAGTTGATAAGAAATTTTGATGTCTACACAAAATTAGTAAGCCAATCCAAAAGGGTCACACATCAACCAATCACAAGATATTTATAAAAAGTAACCTCAAAACTAGATGTAGAATGGATAAGCATTCAACCTGAAGATAATATGTTCAATTTTTTCTTCTTAATAACATGAAAATGAGTTATGTCATCAGTAAATATTGCATCCAAGATCTCACTCTTACTATCAAGAGTGATTTTTTTTATAAGTGTTCAAAGGAATCATCTCTTATAAAATAGTGCATAGTTTTAATAATTATCAAAACTAATGAAGGAGCATGTGGAAATCCTTATCAAATAGAATGTTGAAAATCTAATAGATTGATGAGGTTTCCATTTATTTTAGCCACTAAAAATTCATATTTTAATATAATATTGACCACTCTAAAAAAAAATTCTTTAAAACCAAAAGCCTTTTAGCATTATACCATTAAACAACTATTATATTATGTCATAAGCTTTCTCAATGTTAAAGAAGGATCAAGCCGATATTATGATTAGATTCATATCTTGTGATGAGATTATCAAAGATATATATACCTTACACATACCATGTTCAATTATCATAAATGATATTTGGTAGAATTGAAACAAGTATTCAAGAAATCATTTTAACAATAATTTAGAAAGACATTTAACAAGGTAGTTGAACTCTAATTATTCACCTGAGTGGAATCACTATTTTTTAATTAAATCAAATACCCCATGGTTAATACTATTACCAATTTATTCAAAATCTAATGAATCATTTAATAATTTTTGGCAATCCATTGTAATACAATTATTATTTGTCTTGTATAACTCTACATGGAATTCATCAGTTACATGTGCATTTTCATTTTTAAGAGAATCAATAGAAAAAAATACTTCTTAAATGGATAATTAAATATTAATAATAACATATTATTTTAAATAAACCTTCCTAATGATGATCCTATAAAATGAGATTTAATTAAGTTCACTTTGGTGACTTGATCCATCTGAAGTGAAGAGCTTAAATTAGAAAGAAAAGAAGGAAGCTTTGATATCTTTAAAATCCTCTCAAATCACACACCCAAATATCAATTTGGTTGATTTTTATTTTTAATGTGTTTAATATAGGAAATATAAATGAATATTTAGTCCCTTTATCTCTCATTTTCAATCAAGTCATTCTTTCTATAATTTGGACACCTTTGGCAATTTATTTCAGATTTACTTTATGCTTATGTTTGAGTTACATGAATTCACAAAATATATTAACGTTGGTGGAATAATTATGTAGGGAATTTTTCACTACAATTAATTTATCTTGAATATCTAGTCTTTATCTAAGTAAATAATAGTCTAATTCAATTTTTAATGGCTTAAATCCTTATGTAATGCAGTATAACTATGACACCCAAAAATAATGCAAGAAAAATAAATCATTATAGTTTTCCTAATATAATATGAAATTTGTGATAAATAATTTCCAAAAATAGTATAATTATATGGGAAAAAATATAAAACATGGAAACTAAAACTAATGGAAAAAAAAAATTAATAATATAAAATGAGCCCTTAAAAGCATATGTAATAATGAATTAAATTCATTCTCAAATACCCAATGTAAATCCAAGAAATGATTTACATTTCAATGTTGGACGCAATGTAGATATAACACATATATATGGAAAACACAAGAAAAGATTTTAATAAAATACAAAATTAAGTGACAAAAGCTATACTTTTTTTTTAAAAGTTTTGGATAATTTTACTTCACACACATTTTTTGAGCCTTTGAAATTATAAGAGAAAATATCTTCTACTTTGAGATTATTATAATGTGCAAAGGATTTAAAACCATGCTTAAGTGTATTATTTATTTTCATAGTGTTAAATATCACATCCTAATTAATTTCATTTCATAACAATACAACATAAGTTTTTATATAGGGAAATCAACATAAATAGATTATTTATGGAAGATTTTGTCAACAAATTAAACTAGATAAATTATCAATTAAAAAATAAACATATTTTTTAATTTATTTTTCAAATTATAGTGGATAGAGACATGAATGTAACTTGTATGTAATATTATAACTGATCTATAAACTAGATGAATATTCCATACTAAATTTACCCAACATAGATCATATAAGTTCTTAACAATTCCTTGATTGCTTAAATCATTGTTCACTTATTAATTTAGTTAAAACAGTCATTGAATATGGTTTAGAAATGAATTAAAAGTGCTTTATATTAAAATTTAATACTTGAACAAATAATATTGAGCAAGGAATTAGTAAAACAAAATTGAAAGAAACATTATATTACCCTAGAGGAATTCAAATTGGGAAAAACTCTAGAAAAAATGAGGTATCTCCTCCTTGCTCCATTATATAATGTTTTAATTACAATTTTACTACTTTTTTAGTGCCTTAATAAACATAGTTTATGTTACAGTATGTTCAAACACTCGCATGCTCTGCAACTTACTCACTTCCTTCTCTCCTTTCCACACTCTAACTCATAAAACCATATACAATCAATAATAAAACTTACTAATAACATCTCCTATGTTTACAAAAAGTCTCTTTATACATTTAAAGACAACTTATGCACAAAAGGGAGATTGAAATAGAATCCCAAAAGAATCAAAAGATGAAGAGGAACCTTCTACAGTCATTTCTTGCATCGTTCTTTGTCCCCTGATAAAATTGTTTGAGTTTGTAGAAAAAAACCACCACAAAGGTGATGAAACTACTAGTTAAGTTTGTGGTGGTTATAAAACTTCCATGGTGTTTATGTAACAATCACATAAGTTTTTAAAATGGCCAGAGTTGTTTGGTCTCTGGTCAAAATGCACTAACTTATGGAGGCCATAACCTTCACATATGAACTCAAATTGGCATGCCTTTTATTTTTAGATTGCATAATTTTTTGAGATGAACATAGATATGCAATGAAATTATATGTTTGATGACATATGCATATTTTTTAGCCTTTCTACTAAAACCTATTTGTTTTAGGTCTTAAAGTGTCACAACTTCTTCTTGAACCATATCAATGGTTACGACTAAAAAAGAGAAATATAAAGAGGATTCCAAGATAAATTATTATGCATTGAAAATATATAATTATTTAACCCATGTGGACAACATTTAATGATCCCAAATTTGTATCATGCCTCCACAATTTAAAGGTTTTTGGTTCCCAAAGATTAAGAACTCATATGGTGAGGATAATTATTTCCCCATTTCTTGAAACTCTCTTCAACTTGGAAGTTAATATGCTAAATGAAATTACCAATCTTTTGAATTAATGAGTCCACATTTTCATTCCCCTTGTGTGGATCACTTCCATACCATGGAAGACCTATATCTAAAAATAGACATCCTAGTAATAATTGCATCTCATGCTCTTTGTTTATAGACCTAGTATGTGTATCCTTAAATTCTTTCTTAGATTTCAAAATGATAGAAGAAAAATTATAAATAGAATTAATAAAAGAGTTACCTTGATTGGAAATTACCAAATAGATATTATATTTGCCTTCATATGAGTGTATGGTATATTTCTTCCCATCCTTAACCAAAGTTACTGATAAGACCTCCTCATAAAAATAACATCTCTAACATACATATATGCACTACCAAAAACATCATATATCCCAAAAATGTCAACTCTTGCAACATCTACAATAACATCATTAATGAAATTTTCATTTATTGTAAACTTGAATTTACATTATTTGGATACCCTTATCTCTCCTCCTTGTTTCACGTAAATAATAGGTATCAGTATGATCATATATTTCCAACCTCAGTGTTTCTACTAGATATTTTATAATTAAATTTGATTGAGAACAAGAATAAAAAAGAGCATCAACCTTTGCATGGATATTAATTTGAACTTTGATATGGAAGAGTTTATAAGGTTCACCTTTGTTTTAAGCATGATTAATATTCAAACATACCTTTTTATACATGGAGGTATAACATAATTTATCATCCATATGTACGTTACAATGAGTCTCTTCTCCTTGAAGTGATGCCATGGCCTTATTAGTTTTCTTCTTGTTTTTAAATGGATGCAATTATGGATGTAACTTATAAAAAATTTCCTTAGAGTGGTGATCAACATAATAATGTCTAAAATGTTGATGAGTATCCTTCTTGGCAATTATATAAGTAGCATTGATCCTGCATTTATTCTTTAGAACTGTAGAAGACTTTGAAGAAGAGGATGGACCCTTACTCTCATCCATATCAAGATAGTGAGCTTGATAACAAGCCTCATCTATGTCATTTGGATTGGAAATTAAAATGGGCCTCCTTAAGTGACTATGCAACCCTCCCACATACTTTATGATCATATCATGATCAAATGTCTCTTTTGTCATTTGGACCACTTTTTTTCAATATTAACTTGTATATGCATGCGCACTTTAGCCTTCTTATTGCCACAAACATTTCCATTTAATAGACCTTTATTATTCTTAAAAAATAATATTAAACGGTGTTTTAATTAAATTATTATATTCATCCCATGTACTAATTGGTGGTAGCTTTTTAGAAACCAAAGTATCAAGATATTTTACAAACCAAGTTAGAGCATGACAAGGTAGCTTAAATATTGTAAATAAAATTTGTAGATCTTCACTAATTCGATGGAAATTAAAGTAAAATTCCAATTAGGAAAATAAATGATCAATTTTATCCACATTTATCTCATCTTGATAGGGAAAAAAATCAATCATTACCTCTGATTTGAATGGAGGTAGAGCTTGGTTGAATTAAGGCATATCTTTCTCATGGTTGGAAGCATTAAATACTCACTTGATTTAGAAGTATTCATGGAAACTCCCACCTTTTCCATGACCATATTTATAATTTTCCTAAGCTCATTCATAGATTGAGATATGATTTCAACATGCTCTTCCAATTTACAGAATCTTCATCATTTACAGGTATCCTCTCATCTTTGGAAGCCATACTTTTCACTTATTTCTTCCACTTTCTTATTAACTTCTTGAGTCCATAAATTTCGTATAAAAACTCATATTGACATATTATTTTTAAATTATGTAAATTTTATATAAAAACATAAATATGAATAAATTTGATTATAATTTCATATTATTTTAACCTTTAAACAAAAATCTAGCTGTTTTAGGTTTCTAGATGTTGCAACTTTTTCTTGAACTCTATCAATAAATATGACTAATAAAGAGAAATAGAAAGAGGACTTGAAGATATATTATTATCCAATGAGATTATAAAATTATTTAACCTATTTATATAACATTTACTGATCCATAATATAACTTGTATAATAATCCAATAAATATGCTTACTTATTATAATATATAATATTTTTCAAAAATTGTATTGTCATTAATTAGTTGACATAAAAAATGGTTGATTAAGAGAATACTTTGTTATGGTCTATGAAAATTAAATAAAAAACATGTTTGATTTATGATAAGATAATAATATGGAACAAATCATTGAAAAGATAAATTTATCTATTTCCAAATTAATTGATCTTTCTCTTGTGAGAAATTAACATTACCCTTGGAAATAAGTGGTTTATATCTAGAAATAATTTGTGGTTTGTCATATGTGAAATGTGAAATATTAGATATTTTTATATAAATAAATAAATGTTTTTTTTTTTTTTAATTTATTAGTATCAATGATAATTAGGTTTGTAGCCCTTGTGTTTTAATTTGAAACAATTCTTTTTCAATTTCATGTAATATAATTCATCCAAGGTGGACATGTTTCTCTCTTTAGGCATGGAATATCTCATTTCATTTAGAATAAAATGTTCAAACAAGAAAATAAGTATTTGTGACTTTATAAAGATAATAACATACTCAGGTTTCATTAAATGATTATAGACAAAATGATTCCAATTTTTTATTGACTAAAAATAGTTTCCCTAAATACACGAGAGACAACCCCAAAAATGTGAAAAACAACTGGTTATATCCATATAAAATCAATAACCATCTAAGAGAATTAATTATGCAATGGGAAAAAATGAATGGTGGTTGAGGAGGTATAGGAATATTTGGTTTATCACCCCAACATCTATAACCACTTACATAAGGATGTTTTTTGAGACAGGTATAGGGTCCCACTTATCCATTTATTTATCTTCATTTTTATCTTCAACATAATTTTACTTGGAATGTGAATTGAAAAGAACTAAATGAAACAATTTATTTTATTGTGGTAGTGACCGTCAAGAGTGGCCAATAAAATTATTGACAATTTGTAGAATGGATATAAGGTAGGTGTGAAAATTTCTACCATGGTAAATCATTATAATGTATTCTATGGGACTGATTTATCTCCCAATTTTTGAATCTATGGTTATGTGGAGGCAATAGTTGCAAGGAAAGCTCGAAGAGATTCACCTAAAAACACAAAGGCCACTCACCCAATGATCTAATAAAATATAGAGGTGTTACATCAATATATGCACCTTTTTATATTGAACATGTATATGAAGATTAAAATTAGAGATACCACTACCTATGTTTGAAGTAGGAAAATAATTAACAATAATAACATGACTAAAAATATTCATTTATGTCCTTCATAAGTGAAGGACAATCTCATCATGGAATATAATTTAAATTTACATATTTTAAAGTAAAAATGTCTGATTCCTCTCAAATCAAAATATTATAGAAAAAAATTGGACTAAAGGGTTTGAAGAGGGTGTGAATCGAATGCTAGGAAAGTTGGCCATGTTTACAAAACCAAAAGACATAATTTATACATTTGGGTAGATGCATAAAAAATTAGATGAGTCAAAAATGTGTAGAGACATAAACATGGTCACATATACTTTAAAATGTGAATTATTGACACCTATTAAATCACATGACTTGTAGTTAAATATGTGACTCTTGTTCACCATTCTTCTAAGCCTTCTATCTATATGCAGGCCTAGCCCTTTGTTTATCATCACTACTACAAAAAATCTTCAAATTCAAATCTTTATATTTATTAATGTCACATTTATATCATCCCCACCTTAAAATAGTTATCACTAATAATTTTGGACTATTATGTGTTATGTGAATATGAGCACTTCCAAGCTCATATCCACCTAGGGTCGCTATGTCTTCTGCCAAATAATGGCTAGTTTCCAAATTTTATATATATATATATATATATATATATATATATATATATATTTTGCACATTTAATGAGGTTAGATATGTTAAATTATAAAATAATTCAACTTTAAATACACATCAAAGGTTATTACTTATACCCACTTTGTATTTTTTTAGTTTAATATTTCACACTATTCTTCTTTAAGAGAATAAGTTGTATTCTTCCAAACTTCAAGATCATTCATAAGAGGAATCGATAAACCAAGTCTAAATTATATGAAATAAATTCAATATCTATCATTTTCAAGTATCATAGTCATTTTTATAGTTGCATATGCATATTTAAGGAGCAGAATTAGACATTCACCCCAGGTGTGATAACTACATAAGCTTTACTTCACTCCTCGGAGTATTGGATAAATTATTAGTGGTCAATCATTAAAAGGAGGTAATTGAAGTTATCTCAATGATTTACACACATTTATTTTTTTGTATGTTTTCACTCTTTTAAATTCTCTTTAGTGTTTTAAATATAAAAAATAAAAATGCCAAATTTTACATGTCACAATTTGAATCAAAATATCTCAACTTTCTTAGAAGACATAGGAATAAAGGGTATAATAGGCATATTTTTATCATATTAAACCAAACCAATTGATGGTTAAAAAAATTGAGTGGATTACACTCCTATCCTCATATAATGGTCACATCCAAGAATATTCTTTAATCCTGCTTCTGATTTGACATTATCACAATCCTTATTTTTCTATCTTTTTCTACTAGTCATTAGTCACTGTTAATTAGGACAAGTTTATGGTCAAGGAACTCAAATGACTTGTGTTGCAATCCACTTACAATTGTCCCATTCAAAAATAGTTTTATATTTTATTCCTAATCTTGAGCATGCACATTCACATATTTTATTGATTTTTGATTCCATACCTTTGGAATAGCCAACAGAAATATATGTTTGTCATTTAAGTAGATTTATTATTAGTGTTTTATAATAATAATAGTTTCAATATTGATTATGTTATAAATTAATATTTATTGATTATTTTAAATACTTATCATTCTAATATATATCTATTTTTACACCTATTCCTAATAATAAATTTTATTTTTAAATAAAAAAAGGGTAAAACATATTGGTGAACCTGTATATTTTTTAACACTATTTCTTTGATTTTTGACCTATGGGGTTTCAAATAATTTATTATTTATATAAAAATATTTATTATTTTATGATTTTTTTTCAATTTTAATTTCAATTTCAATTTATTTTTATTTCTTTTCCTAGAAACTTTGTTTTGTTAGTTTCTAAACTCATAGTAGTTGTCATTATGGTCAAAGTTGTCTTTATTTTTACCTAAAATGTGGTATGAGTGTATTACCCCAATAATAAATCCATTGGGTATCACCATACATTAATTATAATTTATACATACCTCAAGTTATATCTTTAATTCATGGGGTTTTTTATTGATATGAATTATTCAACAATTTGTACTTGTAGTTCATTGGTATGAAGTTAGTCCTAGGAAGTTACAATCAAAGTACCCTACAGATGGGATAGTTTCGCTATGATATAGTGGAATCCTCTATAGTTAGTGACCTTTTGGTAGTGTTGATTATTTTATTAATGGAATTCAAATATCTAAAATCCTACAAATCAAACACACCCTACCTATTTGCATCGTTAGTCCTTGTTAAGAATTTCAAAGTCTAAAATGCAAACCATGGTAATAATGAATCAATTTTTTTTAATATTTTGAATTTTAGTATCAAATTTTATCTTAACTTTCAAGATGTTATTTGGATTAATTATAAATTAGAATTAGTCAAATTCAAATATCATAAGAAGTATAAAACTAATAAAACTTAAGACTTAATTAACTCAAATTGTTGAAATGATAATAAAAAAATACAAACACCATTGACAAAATAATTTGTCAAATAAAGTATGACTTGGGATCGATAACAATTTTTTTAAACCTTGTTATAAATAAGGACTAATAGGAAAGATAATATGTTACTCAACTAAGTACTAATATACTCTAAAAATTTTGGCCAACTAGTGAATTTAGTTTCCATGGATATTTTGATAAGAAATTACTGAATCTAAGCATGTGCCAAATATATAAAGTATAAAATTAAATATTATAATAATATAAAAATGAATAAGAGATTTTACTTATATTATACAGTGGTGTATAGGTGGATTTGCACAAGGAGGGTGTATAAATAGATTGTTCAAGAATTCTGATCCAGTTATCAGATTAATAAAAGTAAATTTTGGCCAACAAAGACACTTACATCACCCTAAGGACACTTGAATAAATGTTATTATCCATAATTAAACACATATCTCATGTAAAAAATATCAAATGTTAACGAAAAATTATACCTAGGTATTTTTTGAGGTTTTGTCTCCTTTCAAATTATGTATTAATATCCCATACACAAGCTCTCAATATCAAAATATAGATCAAACCCTATCTCTTCATCCTAAGTTATGTTTCCTTAAAAAAAATGGGTTAGTGGGATCATGGTATAGAAATGACCTCACATACCCCTCTATCAATAAATGTTTCCTACATAGCCAATAAGTTGAAGAGGACCATAGACATATGTAGTTCTCCCCTATGTGTTGTCTTGTGTGTGTGTAGGGGTGAAATATGCTATATAAAAGTAAATGTTAATTATATATCTTATAATCTTACAAATATGGTCCATGGGATATTTTTTGAATGATTCAGACCTGAAATATGAATGCTCCTATGAATGATATAGAAATAAGGAAGAATAGGGAAGTTTTAAATACTTGAAAGGTGCCTTTATTAGATGTGTGCTTGGTAACATCTTGAATATGATTTGATTTGTACTTGATCATAATGAATGGCATTTTACTTTTATTTATACAACACCTTTTGAAAATATTCCAACATAAGGGTTCATTAAACTTATTAGGATGACCTGTACATATTAGAATATTTGTAAATTTGAGTTCTTAGAAAGCACATACAATTATTTTGGAGAATGGACATTATTATTGATGCTACTATCCAAGTATAAACGTACATGTCTAGGAACATAAAAGGTTGTAAGAGATATGTAACTAAAATTGAAGGATATATATATCAAATTTTACACATATTATGGTCTATATGTGATATGGATAATTAGAATAACATGGTCAAACTAAAAGATAAGCATTTAGGCCTAGTGAGATGGAAAATGTGAGACTATTAACTGCAAGGAAGGTCAAGAAGTGAAGGTTACAACCTTTGGTGATATTTGGAAAGTGTAAAAGACTATTTCAATATATAAATCTAGATATAATTATCTACATACCCCATTTAATTTAATAATGAATAAGAATGAAATTACTAATTTCAAGGAAAAAACATACTGTGGTGTGTACAACACACCTTGCTTTACTTTACACCTATTTGAATTTGTTGTATGTGTATTACCTATATACAAGAGCATAATAAAGGTGTGATTAGAGCATATAATATGAATAATTAAAATTGTCTTGAAATAAAATATATCAAGGAAGGAGTACACGTGTCAATGTAACCATGTTGGACCTTGATAGTTTGCTTTGGTAATGATGCTTCCTAGATAAAGCATTGGAGAGAGGTTTACAATTAAAACTTTTATATTCTTATAAAGTAATATAAGGGTGATAATTCCCCCAATATGATATAAGGTTGATTTATGCCAAGTCCATTTAGATCTCAGATTCTCAATCACACAACTTGAGTGTAATATAATCTACTCAATCTCACCTGAATCAAATAATGTAAGCATATTAACTGATAATACTAGAATTATTTCCAATTCCATATAAAGTTCATAATATTGATTGTATTAATCAAATAATATAACTACTATAACAGATAAATAAAAAATGATGCATCTTGGTAGGGTTAGTACATGAATATTGGTAAAATTTGAAAAAATGTATTTATAATTTGGTGCATTTGCATGGCATATGCACCTAAAAATGTGTCTCAAGATGAATTATCTATAAAAAATTAATATATACTATATAAAATGTGTATATTATGTATCAAAAATTTAAAAACTCTATCACAAATATGTGTCCAAGCATAAAATTTTGTCCCAAGTGTATATCTGAATCATGTAAATTGAATCAAACTATATCGATTATGTCAATTGTATGTATTTCAAGTCATGTCTCTATGACATGCCTCCACTGATATGCCCATTTTTGAGGTGATGTGAATGAAAAACTAATAATCATCTTATCTCAAAAGAATAAGTTGACTATGTTATATATGTGTGAACCATGTAGTAAATTATCATTTAATAGCACATGTATAAGTAGATATATCAATGAAGTTTGTAGTATGAATACAATCCCTAAGATGCATGATATGGATCATGGAAATGTCTAAAAGACAAAAATCTTAAAATAAAATCAAGAACACACACAATAACAATCCCAAGTCATGTAAAGAGGGATCTAAGAAGACTACAAATAAGGGTCATGTTCAAAATGTTGCACACTCAAGATGAGGACATATGAAAATGTCTACACATAAAATTTAAAAAAAACAAGATTTAGGGCTTTGTGGATTATATGGAAGGAACATATTCAAATGTTCCATAAGCAATTAGAATAATCAAACAAGAAGTACACTTAAATAATCCATGTGAGTAGATGAAGTAAAATAAATATAAATAACTAGGATAAGTATATCATATTAGTCCTTGCATATATGTGTTATTAAAATGTCATGTAGAATAGTATATCAAGTACACTACATAATATTACAATTGAGAATAGGTAGCCTTTAATTTCAGTATATAAGGTCAATTTTATAACCTAAATGATCATAAAACAATAGAACATGTGACAATCATGACCATATAGAAGTAAAATTCCCCCAATGTAGTGTGTCATGTAGGAAAAGGAAAGATACAACATCTGCATAATCATGTATCATGGAAAACATAAATGCCTATATCAGCTATATCACACTCAAGTAGCCATTAAACATATATTTGTATGGAAATACCATGATATTTACTAACATAAATTAAATTACATCTAAAAAATCTAGGAAACATGCGAAGTTCAAAATAATTTTATATTTTGGCTTTATTTGAATGTTTTTTATATTTTGTTGAATATTTGATTTGTTTTGGAGGTTTTTATAATATTTATAAGGATAATAAAATAAGATATATATGATGAAAAGTGATAATACAATCCAAGGAGCTCATCAAAGGGATGCATCTGTCAAGGCCATGTATTTTCTATGTCATATTCATATATTGCATAATCAATATCATATGAATATTTTGTATTATTAGGGAAAAAATCATAAATTTAATCATTATCATAGGAGACATGTAAATTATTAGGTTTTTATTGAACCTATGATATATCATTTTGATCATTTGTTTATGAAAATGCAATTGCACCATAGATTGGAGTTTCCTTCTTCAAAGTTTTTTTTCCTTGAGTATGTTCATCATTCTAAAAATGTTGCATCTCATTATGGGCTAGAGAAGAGTCATTTATCTTTGCTTTAACACAATTAAAAAATGTAATTTGTGTATTGACTTATTTATTTAAGGATGAAAACATAGACATTGTAGTATTGACCTTAGCTTTTTGTTCCTCTATGCATGAAATAGATATGATGTTTGGATCCTTAACAACCATATTGTTATCCTTTGATTTTGTAGGCATATATTGATTTTAAAAATCCTTTGTTAGAAACCCTATTTTTATAATGCTTGTTTATTTATCTTGATTTTGATTTTTCAACTTGTATTCTTACTCTTTATATAACATTACCTTTGTTAAACATATTAACTAACTCATTAGTTATTTTGATAACTAAGGTTGGTTATAAACCAATTAAATTTTTGTAACCACTTCCAACATAATAAATACAAAGTACACACACACTAATATGTGTGTCTTACATACCTTTCATTCTTCTCTCTCTTCACTTTTGATAAACTGAATTGGATATAAATGGGTGGATATGTTTTTTACTTTCCCCCAGTACATGGCTCATCCTGTTACAAAAGTATTTTCATAATAGGAAGAATAGATGAGGATGCTTATATTACAAAGATGGCCACAAATCAATTGCTTCTCTATAGATATTTTGGATGAGGAGGTCCATATGGTGTAGCCTAATGGTTTTTGGGTTGCAAATGTAGAGTCTGTAGAAGAATCACAGAAGGAATTGAGGATTCCAGCAAAGTCATTTTCATGGATGTTCATGGAAAAATGATGCATGCTATAGGTTCATATAAAGTATGCTTCTAAGTCCTTAGTCATGGAAATGAATATAAGGGTTTGCAGTCCCATACAAGGGCAAATGCAAATGTGGAGGTCATGGAGCAAGGGAATGAAATTTGTAGATGAAAAATTCCACAAGAAACGTGTTGAGGACATAGATGTCATCAAAGGTTCATCATATTCCCATGGAGGTGTCACATAAGACACTAGATAAGCAGTCAAAAAGCTTATGGGAAGTTTGAAAGTTTATGGTAAATAAAAACAAAACAACACAATCACCAAAGGGCTCAAAAATCATCACAAATGAGGGATCGAAAAACACCAAGGAAGGGAAAAAAAAAGTTAAAAAGGATGGGCACAGTTCCCAAAAATTCCCATGAGTTTTTTATTATTTTTTGGATTTTTAAAAAAATATTTTTTCCAAGTATTTTGAACATTGAATGGAATCAAGAATTAAAAAAAGGATTTTAGTTTTTTTAAGAACTTTATTTTATTGGTTTATAATTATTTTTAAGTGAAAAATGGCCAATATTCAAACCTTCATCCTTCTTGAAGCCCAAAAAATGACTGGGCAAAATTATAACATGTGAAGTCATAAAATCTTAATGATTGTAGAATATCATGATTATGACAAAATTATCCTTGGCACTGAGGCAAGACCTATTATAATTTTTTTAGATTATGACACTCATCATAAGAAGACCTTATTATTACTAATACTATATGTGTCAGATGATATGATTCCTAAGGTTTGGAATGTCACTATGACAAGTGCACTATAGACCAATTTATAGAACAAGTATCAAAATTTAGAAAAAATCTAAGTGTTTTACCTAAATATTATGTTATTCTCTGTCAAGATTAATAAGTGTGATTTTCTATCATATCACCTACTTCAAATGAAATATCTTTAAGACTAGCTTTGAGCTATTAATAAGAAGTTTTATGATGATAACATGGTGGAACTGGTTCTGAATAACTTGCCACCATCCTACAAATATTTTATGGAGACTCTTCATTTGATGGTGGAAAGCTAGACCCTAACATTTGATTAGGTGAGTTCCTATCTACTATAGAAGGAATGCAGATAGACACAAGCAAATGAGTCTAGTGTTAGACAAGAAGAGAGTGCACTTATTACTCAGGGGAAGGGGAAAGGGAAGTGGAAATGTATTTTTATAGATCCATCTTCTAAGTATCAAGTAACATGTCTTTACTATCATAAGGTTCGACATACAAAAAAATATTGATAGAAGTAGTATCTTAAAAATTCCCAAAAAACTAATCAAGCAGCAAATGTGGTAGCAATTGAAGAAGGGGAATCTAAAGAAGAGTATGCCCTTGTGGCATCATACTCACACTCACATACTAGTATTTATTTCATTAATTTTGGTAAATCTAGGCATTTTACATGTCATAAAGATTAGTATGTCAAAATTACTACAAGTACAAACCATTTTGATTTAGTTTCTTTAGCCGATGGCATGTCATATACAGTAGAGGGGATAGGAGATGTTCATATAAAATTGAATAATACACAAATAATCATAGTCAAGAATGTTTTGTATGTCCATAACCTAAGTAAAAATCTCTTGTATATTATTCAATTAATGGAAATTCCCAATATTACTATAAATATCTTTGGAAAATAGTGTGTTTTTTCTAATATAAGATAGGATAAGGTAATTGTCTGGGGTATTGGGTAAGGTGGTATATATAGACTCATTGAATCTACCAATAAACATAGATGCATGAGTAGAGGGTGAATCCACCATACAAGATATGTGAAAGGATAGGATTATTGATCTTCATACAATCAACTTACATGCATTAGTGGTGGAAGGAATATACACTATATAGGATGTGCAGGAGGATACAATTCCTCAATCTCAATTGGATGCACTATTAATTTTTTAAGAGGATGAAATGTCATGGTCAAATTCACATCTCATAATAAGGTTGTTATTCAATAGGGCATGGTCATTTCTCTCAATATTCTAACCTTGGTATGGTACCTAAATGACCAATTTTACACTCCATTAAATATAAATGGGTGGATACATTTTGTATACACAAGTGCATAGCTCCTCTTATTATGAAAGGCTTTTCCCAAAAAGGGGGGATAGATGAGGGTGCTTATACTACAAATATGGTCACAAATTAGTTGCTTCTCTCTGCATATTTGGATGAGGAGGTCTATATAGTGCATCCTGATGGTTTTCAAGTCCCCCATAGTGATCATTTATTTTGTAGCATAATTGAGTCTTTTTATGGACTTAGGTAGGATTCACAAGCCTAGGATGTTTTATTTGATCAACATTTCCAGGGTTCTGGATTTAGACTTTTGGAGATTGGGATAAAATCATCAGCCATCGATGACTCATTACTAGTCAATGAATCACTCATCAGAGACTTGGCGGAGAACTTGCTACATATTGTGTCCACATGGATATATTTTTTTATTATTATTTGATATCATGTTTGGTTTTTGTCTACACCAAATTTCCCACATTGGATAGTAGAAAAATATCAAAGGACTATGGATTTCATGTTGATATCTATTGATTAGTCTATATATGTAATGATTAAACTATTTTGTCCTATTTTGTTTTTGAAATTTTGAGTAAACTTGGTGTTGTTTCTAGTTTAGTCATTAAGAGGGGGTGTTAAACATATTAACTAACTCATTAGTTAGTCTGCTAACTAAGGTTGGTTATAAACCACCTCAACTTTTGTAACCACTTCAGACATAATAAATATGCATTGCACATGCACTCTAATATGTGTGTCTTGCATTCCTTTCATTCTTTTCTCTCTTCATTCTTGAGCATATACATTTTATAACAACCTTTACAATACATTTTTTTTGTATTTGTTCCTTTTTCACTTTATGCCTTTTGTAATTTGTAATTTTTATCTCATTTCTTTCTCTTGTTTTGCATTTTAATTTTTTTCTTCCTCTGAATTATCCTTTAGAATCCATATTTGTTCTTTTTTCACTTGTGCTTTTGGAGATGTATCAATATGGTAGTGGGTGGCTTGATTGATTTATTTTTTATAGTACTACCACTATCACCAATTTTTATTTTATTCTTCAATGCAAAATATCAATATTTATGATGCCCGTGCATTCTATGATATGTGCAATAGTGTTTTTATCTTCTAAGAGGATGTATAGGAGGTAATTTAATCACTTTATTTTGAAGCATTTCTCTTAGGGTTTCACTTTAAATAGTATTAGAATTGTGTTCAGTTTTTTAATCACTAGTTGTATATGAATTATTTTGTAGCCTCTTATTTTGATATGAAACCTTATTGGGCATAATATTTATAGATGAATACTTGTAAACCCATGACTAACACTAGCATATTTTGTATTTTTCATGTATGTAATATTATTTTCAATGATTTGATCTCATCATTAAATTACTTATTTTGATTTTATATCTCTTCTCTCATAATGATGACTTGATCCTTAAGGACTTCACAATAACACACCTTAGGTACTTTGGGTTGAATATGCATATACACACTATCTAGATGGGATGTAAGAGATGGAGGGGTTTTAGTGAGGGTATTTTGGTTACCTTATTTTAGCATTATAGGATGGGCCACATCACCCTTTAAAGTAGTGATATCATGGACCTCATTAGAGGGATAGTAGCTATTACCATATAGATAGTTAGGAGGAGGAGGTTAATTTATATTCATTATAAATTTTTCAAACACATCTAAAAGAAAGAGCATGAGAGATAGGGAAACAAGGAGAAAAAAAATCACCTATTCTATGCCCAAACAAAAATAAAATTTGGAAAAAAAAATAATAAATGCAACAATATGAAAATATAGAAAGTTGAAACCCTAAGGAAAGATATAGTTTGGTTCAATTAGAGGGTAAGTTCATGGATTTGTGGGATAATTCCATATGCATTTACCCTAACATGTATGTGTTACATACATTAAGAGTATGTGCAATTTATACATATGCATTATTAAAACATAGGCTCAGGATCACCATACCATAACACATATGTACTATAATGCATACACACTATAACACTTATGTGTTATGTATAGTGTACATAATACATACATTTTATAATGTGTACATGTTATATTAACTTGAAACCAAAAAAAATAAAAATTCCCAAATCTATGATAATTGTCATTCTTACCTATTTTGTTATTTTGTTTATCCTTCTTTATGTTAAATTGCATTTAGTTTGTTCTTGGAGGAGGATAAAACATGATACAATTACTCGTTACCTCAAAAAATTTATAATGCCACCATAGAGGAGAGGTAAGCAATTAAAAACCAAACATATTAACGATAGATTTTATCAAAAAAAATGTTTGTTTTGTTTTATCATTTATTTTTTTAACAACACATTCAACTATAAGAGAACAACATGCTAACTGTATGCAAAGGAAATGTAACTGATCTATTAATCAATCCTAACTTAGAGAAGATAAATTCTACTGACACTTCTAATTATTGATACATTAGATATTTAAGGTCATGACTAAGATGGATCCATTAGACCTATCCAAGGGATCTCTTACCATAATATCATCATTAGAGAGGGTTCTAAAGCCTTGAGTCAAGAAACACCATGTAATAACCCTAGCTAGGTCTTATGTTTTCATATTCATAAAAGTAAATCTAAAGGAAAGTAAAATCTTAATCTAGTGCTCAACAAAGCCTGTGGCACAAAATGGGGGTTAGTAAACATAAAAGTAAACATGCATAAGAGAATCTTAATTAAGCTATGTATAGGTAAAACCCTAATGCATGGAGGGATTAATATATTCAAAATCCATTACTTTGCTACTTCTATCTACTAAAATAGATGAGTAAAGTTAGAAAAACTTAATTTTAAGATAAACCCATTGAGACTCAATCTTTCCCTTGGCCAAAGGTGATTCAAAAGAGTTTTTTTTATGGTTTTTAAGGATCACTAAAAAAGGATAAAACACCCAATACTTTTCTATAAGATAAGATTATTCTCCATGTGTAGACCCTAAGCTATAACTCCTCAAGTATAATGGTGAAAGAATAGATTGTAAAGAATCACAAATGAATAATTAAAATTTATTGTCTATAATAAATGGTGAAATGAATGTGTATATATAGTTGAATCTAACCTTAAAACTTTCCAAAATTTTGGCCAACAAGGTCAGCCCAATTAACTCTATATCATTATTAATAAAAAGAAATTAGGTCTTGGTCTAGGTTGACTAGGGGTTGGCCTAGACCCTAAATTTATTTTATCAATTAGAGTACAAGGTCAATAGGGCCGATAGTGTAAAATAAACCATCAAAAAGGGATTTAAGCTTAGGAATGTGCTAATGAAGGCATCAAATTCTTAGAGTAATGTGAAAGATAGGAGACAAGGCTTAGGGGAGTGTCTAGGATAATGTTAGATTGGTATAAAGTTGTAGTATAAAGTACACCATTTCTAAAATGAACCAATGATCTTCCCACCCCTTTCCCAGTGCACCCTTTAAGACGTGCACTCAAAGGGATTGAGACTTGATGGCTTCCTTCAAAATATAAAGCATTAATAATTGATAAATTTTGAAAATATTATGTGTATACATATTCCCCACTCGAAGATCATCATGTGTCACTCAAGTGCAATAGGGGATGGTGTTTTGAGAAAATAACATAGTAACACATAATGATGAAGCTAAGTAAATTGTAGATTTTTTTGAAGCATAAAATAATTGAAATTAAATGACTAAAATGGAAATAACAGAAAATAAAAGTAATGTATGTGTACCTTGACTTACCTTTATCTCTATATGGTTATGTGTTGTGTTTGTAGTTTTGATCATGGAGGGTGCAAAGACTGCTTTTGACAAACCCAAGTATACAAAACTAAAGAGTAAAAACAAACAAACCCAAAAATGCCAAGATAGCTAACATGGTGTATATGAGATGTACTTGGAAAATTAGGAAGCTAGAGTGAAAAATGCTAAGTTAGGACAAAATGACCAAGTCAAAATTTGGAGTAAATTAGGTAACCAAAAAGCAAAGGCTACTAAAAATTGAAAAACTTAAATAATTAAACCTTGAGTAAGAAAGGAAAAATCACCAAGTCAAACCAAGGATACATGTCAAAAATGGTAATCAAACATCGATGTAAAAGTAGTAACAATCCTTACTTAAATAAATATGGACAAGCCAATGGTAAAACAACATGGATGAGTGAGTATTAACAATCCTTACTCAATCATCAATGGAAAAAGTGCATAAAATAGAAAACAACATGGATGAGTGAGAAGTAACAAGCCAACCTCACTCAATAATGAAAAAAATATTGAAAAATAGAAATGGACACAATTGTCCAAAATAAAAGGGGTCTAACAATGGAAAATGGTAAAAAAAATGAAGTTATTCTAGATATGTAAAGCAATGGTGCAAATAAAGTAATCCATAGTCGCTCAAGCATGTTATTTTGTTCTAAGGATAAATAAAACTAAAACAAAGTAGTGATATCATGTTTTAAGATGTGAAGAAGAGAAAATATAAAATAAATGAAAACTCAAATTTAGAATCGCACTTGCCCGTCAAGGGGGAAATGATATGGATGGAGTTAAAAATGAAGAAAAAGTAAGGTAGATAAAATCTTTATCAAAATCAAGACACTAAAATTAGGTTTGTTAAAATAATAGGAATTTTGACATTAAGTACTATTAATAACTTCTCATAGCCACACAAATCTTAGGTCATCAAATGAAGTACAAATATCATCTCGTGAAGGCTATAACATGAAAATTAAAATAGGCCTGCCTTCCCAAAAAAAATTCCACATTCTTCAAGACCCCTTATAGAGCTATAAGTCTACTATGAAGATTGGGTACTTGTGTGATAATGTAGGTAGCACCATAGAGTATTTTGAATTCTCCTATTCCAATCTTCTAGCCTACCACACCCCAATGGACCTTGGCTCTATCATGAGGTCAACTATAGAGTTTGAGATTTGGATGGAGATAAGATATGTACTATTAATCACATCTTTTGGTGTGATTTTGATATTTGACTTTGTATGTTTCTTTTTTTATCATTGTCTTTTATTTCAAATGGTTTGGCTTTCAACTTTTGAGGGATTTTTCTATTCCTCCTCCATACAGATTCTGAGAGCCAAACATTGGTGTTATAGACGACTATCATTTGAAGACTTTGGAATTGGTTGCTAAGAAAGAGAACTTAGAGAGCATGGTGTCTAAGAATCTTGTTAATTCAGGTAAAATAAAAGTATTATCTTGACTTTGACCTTGGTTCATCCAAAGAAGAATGAAAGTAAAGGAAATCAAGGAGAGTGAAACATGAAACACTTTGAATTACTTCAAATAAAAAAAATGTGACAAAGGTGAAAAAGGGATACAATGGCAGTGAAGTGTGATTCCTTATCATAAGAGTGTTGGAAGTGTAGGGAAACATGCTAACATAGTTTGTTATGCAATTTTTAGCTATAAAAGAAATAAAATCTAAAGCTGAGAGTAAGGGATCATAAACTTTTAACCATTACTAGAACATTCTATAAAACAAACATTAAATTAATTAAAGATGGTGATTTTATCAGGAACACCTAGTCATATCCATGGTTTTACACTATAACTCATAAAAAATAAAACCCAATAGGATGCAAAAATCATGTGTAAAAAAATATAAAGATGGTATTTGTGAGGAAGGCTTGGTCCTATCCATGGTCTTATATTATAACTCACAAAATAAAAACCCAAGATGTGAAAAAATCATTGGGAAGAGACAATATAATAAAAGTAATTCATGAGGAAGACCAGGTCATATCCATAGTTTTATGATGTAACTCATGAGAAAAAAGAAACCAAAGGACCAAAAGAAGGAACTAAGGTTTATGGAAAGATAAACTACTGTAGAGGGTGAGACCCATGTAGATATCCTATAAAAAGTGTTAGTAGGATAGTATATATAAATAATTATAAGAGTAAAAATATCTAAGAAAAATGCTTCTTTAAAAATTATGCATTGGTGGGCTCTTTAAAAATATGGTCTTCATTAGTTTGAGGGTGATAGGTGCTATGACCAAGTATGTCTTTTAATAAATAAGGGACCCACCATTTTTGGGCATATTTTACCTCTTTGTCATGAGTTTAGTCTAATTTAAGGATAATATCACCAACATTAAAATTTAGGTCTTTAACCCTTTTGCTATGTTATTTGGCAATCTGAGCCTTGTATTAGTGATTGTGTTGTAGAGAGAATAGATGGTGTTTGTCAATAAAATCAAGAGCATGAAGGAAAGATCAATGTAATTATGATACTGTGAAGAGATACATAAAGAGAGGGAAACTCAACTTCTAGTGGAAGGATAGATTTAGAACCATAGATGATTGAAAATGGTGTTTCCTCAGTGGTAGTGTGTATGCTAGTATGATAGGCCCAAGGAGTGGGATATAAATGGAGATGCAAATCTATGCATGTTTTATGGATTGTATTTTGGAGAATTTCCTTAATAATTTTTTTAGTGGCCTTATCTTGTCCATTACATTGTGGATTGTATGGTGTGGAAAATTTATGAGAATTATTGAATTTAAAACAAAGTTGTTTCACATCTTTATTTTTAAAATTATCAACATTATCTAAATGATAGTATGAAGAACTCAAAAATGACAAATGATTTGATTGAGGATTAATTTATAAATGGTGGTATTGGTGACATTGATGAGAGGCATGGCTTTGACTTATTTGGTAAAATATTAGGTAGCCATGATGATAAAGACATGTCCATCCTGTGATCTAGGTAGTTCGCTTATGAGATCTAAATCCCTTATTGAGATGTCAAAGGAGACTCCACAGTTTGGAGCTTGACTAAAGGTAAAATGTATTAGATCATCATGAAGTTGTCAAGGACTAAACTTTCTATTGAACTTGATGGCATCCTTTTCAAAAGCAGGTCAAAAGTATCCCATATGTCGGCATTTGCATGTTGTTTCATGTCCTCTATAGTGACCACCATAAATGAACCCATGTATTTGTTTAAGGAGAGGAAGAATCTCTTATTTCATGACACAAAAAAGTAGGGTACCTTTAGTGTTACAATAATAAATTATGTTATATCTAAAGACATATTTGAAATCTTGTTTGCAAATTTGAGTCTTTTTTTGGTAATTTGTGTTCAAAGGATAGGTTTGATGCTCAAATATTTGAATGATTTATTTGTACCATGGGCTCTGTCAAATGGTGATAGCCTCAATATGATAGATAAAGTAATCTTATGTTTTAATGGAAGATGGGTACTTTCATATTTGAATAAGAAAGGTAGAATCAATAATAACTTTGTGCAGATGAAATAGAGATGCTGAAGAATCAAGTGATTTAGTGATATAATTTTTATCTCTAGGGATGGGCTTGATGGTAAAAAAGAGAATTATTTGGAAAGGGTAGTGGGTATTTGATTATAAGTAATAATTTTTTCACTTTTGCATTAATAATCATGATTAACCTATTGACAAATGAGTTGTGAATCACCAAAAGTATGCAGATATGTAATGTCTAAGTCAAGTGCCACTATCATGCCTAAGATTAATGCTTCATATTACCATGTTATTAGTAACATTAAATGTAATTAAAAATTCCATAATGATAATTTTATCAAGATGAATAGTGAGTATACAACCTACCCCAGCTCCTTGAAGGCCTTTGGCACCATCAAAATGAAGATTCCAAGTGTCTTTATGTAAATCGATGTTAATTTCATGTAGTTCTTCGATGACTATAAAATTTTTAGTATTAAGAAGGGTAGAGGAATATTCTTTATTACTTGATTCAATATCATTAGTGAAATTATGGAAGGAATCTTTGAGAGATATAGCCTGATTAAGACCTTCAATATAGAGGATATTATTGTCGGGGAGACTATCATGAAGGTAATTGGTAGTAGGTATGGGAGGTGTTACAAGTTGGTAGGAAATGTTTTATCCTTTGATAGTTTTTGTGTGATAATTTAGAGATAAAATTCTATTATAAGGACCATTCACTTTCCAATTATATCACTAGGGAGAAAGGATTTAGAAAAGTAATGAAGTGGATCAGAATGAATGATAATGTAAGTGGTTTGATAAAACATATAATGATAGAACTTTTTATCTATAAAATATATTATGAGGCAATCATATTCTACTTTTGTATAATGTTTTTCATAATTAATGATATATTAATTGATATAATATATGGCATACTCTCTTCTGATATCATCTTATTGGGAAAGCATTGACCCAACTGATATGGGTGTGGAAAACGTATATAATATTAAATAATGGTCATTAGAGGGAGGATAAAGGGTGGGTGGATGGATAAATTATTCTTTTATATTGTCAAATCCTTTTTTACAAGGATAATTCCATTCAATAGCAATACCTTTCTTTAAAAGGGAAATAAGCCATTTCAGGGATAAATCAATTTTATTGACCCAAGCTTGCCAAGGTAAGAGTGAATATTAAGAATGGAACAAGGTGTATGCAATCAAAAAATCAACATGTCTATAAATCAATCCTAACTCAGATAATATAGATTATACTTACACTTTCGATTGGGAATACATTAGATAATTGGGAACACGACCACTATGGGGATCTACTCAACCCAATTAGGAGATCTCTTATCACAATACACGATGCTAGGGAGGCTTCCAAAGCCTCCAATCAATCACATTAATGTGATAACCCTAGATAGGTCATATGTTTTTTATATCTCACTAAATTAATAAAAAATAAAGCAAACAAATCTAATCTAGTGTTCACTAAAGCTTGTGACACAATATGGGGGTTAGTAAATAAAATAAACATGCATAAGAGAATCTCAATTAAGCTATATATGAGTAAGACCCTAATACATGAATAAGAAGAGTAATTTTATTCAAATCCAATACTTATACAACTTCTATTTACTAAAGAGAGGAGCAAAATTAGAGAATACTTACCTAACAGATGAACCCATTGAGACTCAATCTCTCTCTTGGCCAAAGGGGCTTTTCAAGGGGTTGTTGTGGTTTATAAGGATCACTAATAAAGTCCAAAGAATATAAGACTTCTCCACAAGACTAGATTCTCCAAGTAGAAACCCTAATCTAAGACTCCTCAAGTAGAATGGTAGAAGAGAAGATTGTAAAAAAGTGCAAGCAAATAATTACTCTTGTTTATTTTATAAATAATGATGAAATGATCTTGTATATATAGGTGGATTTAACCCTAAGCCCTTTAAAAATTTTAAACTAATAGGGTTGACCCAGTCGACCTAATATAGTTATGGATAAAAATTCACTGGGTCACAAGCTAAGTCAGCCAAGAGTTGACCTAGACCCTAAATGAATTTTACTCAAAACTATATAGGGTTGACTCAGTTGACCTAGTATAAAACACTATAAAAATGCGTTTAAGGTGAGTAAAATATGGATGTAAAGTGGTAACATATTGGAGTGTGCAAAAGAGAATTAGTAGCTTATGGAATGGTTTTTAAGAGCTACTTAGATTTGTAATAAGTGGTAATAATATTACAAAGCACCAATGGTATACACACCCCTTTTCTAGTGCACCCCTTAGGGTGTGAACTCAGAGAGATTGAGTCTCAATGGGTTCTTTTAAGATTTAAATCATAAGTATTTGATAAAATTTTAAAATATTATGTGTATACATATGTCCCACTCGAAGCTCATCACATGTCACTAAGGTGTAACAGGGGATAGTGCTTCGAGAAATAACATAGTAACACATAATGTTGAGGCTAAAAAAAATTATAATATTTTAAAGCAAAGATAACTAAAATTAAATGACATAAAAGGAAATAATTGAAAAGTAAATGTATGTGTACCTTTACTTACCTTTATCATTGGATGGCTGTCTATAGTGTTCATAGTTTTGATTGGGTAAGGTGCAGAGACTTATTTTGATAAACCCAAGAATATAAAACTAAAGAGCAAAAATTAAAAAATGTAGGAAAGATAAGATAATTGGTGCTATGTGGATGGGATGTAATTGGAAATTTATAAAGATGGGGTGACAAGTGCTAAACCAAATGATCAAGTTAAAATTAGAGTAAATTGGGTAACTAAAAAGATAAGGATACAAAAGAATGAAAAACAAACAAGTAAACCTTAAGTAAGAAAGATAAACTCACCAAATCAAACCAAGGATACATGTCAAAAAAGATGGTAATCAAAAAATTAATGAGAAATTAGTAATAACCCTTACTTAAACAAAGATGGGCAAGAAAAAATGGTAAAAAAACATTGATGAGTGAGCAGTAACAATCCTTATCTCACGCAACAATGGAAAAAGGTGCATAAAATGGAAAAAGACATTGATGAATGAGAAAAAGAAAGACAACCTCACTCAAGAATGGAAAAAGTACATGAAAAGTAGAAATGGACTCAGGTATCTGCAAAAAAAGGGGGGGTAGTACAATAATGACAAATGGTAAAAAGAAAACAAATTAAGGTAATGTTTACAAATGTAAATCCATCATGAAAAGAAAGTAATCTAGAGTTTCTCAAAAAAATTATTTTGCTCTAAGGATAGATAAATTAAAACAAAGTAGTGCTAGCATGTTTTAAAGATGTGAATAAGAAGGAAAACAAATTTAGATTCACACATGCCTGTCAAGGGGGGAAATGAAATGGATGGAGGGGAGAATGAAGGAAAAACCAAGGTAGAGGAAATATTTATCAAAGTCAAGACACTCAAATTAGGTTTGTCAAAACAAGAAGAATTTTGACCTTAAGGACTCTAAAAAACTTCTCTTAGCCACACAAGTCTTATGTTAAAAAAATAAGTATATAAATCATCCCATGAAGGCTATATGCATGAAAATTCAAATGGACCTACCTTCCCATAACATGTTCCCCATTCCTCAGGACCCATTACAGAGCTATCAATCTACTATGAAGATTAGGTACCTATGTGATAAAGTAGGTAGCACTAAAATATTTTATTCAATTCTCCTATTCCAATCTACTAGCCTGCCACACCCTAATGGACATTAACTCTATTGTGAGGCCAACTATGGAGTTTGAGATTTGATTAGAGATAGGATATGTGCTTATAATCATGTCTTTTGGAGTGATTTTGAATTTTAAGATTTGTATGTTGCCTTTTTGTATATCATTGCCTTTCATTTTAAATGATTTATCTTTTAACTTTTTTGATTGATTTTTCTTTTCCTACTCCATACAGATTTGGAAAACCAAACATGGGTGCTAAAAATGACTTTCATTTGAATACTTGGGACTTGGTTTCTATGAGAGATCAATTCAAAGATCATGGTATCCAAGAGTTGTAAATCTAGGTGAAATAAAAGTGTTATCTTGACTTTGACTTTGTTTTATCCAATGAGGAATGAAAATAAAAGAAATAAAGAGGAATGACACATGGAACAATTTGAATTACTTCAAATCATAAAAAATGTGACAAAGGATGAAAAAATATATACAATGATAGAAAATTTTGATTCTTTATCATAAGAATGAGGGAAATGTAGGAAGACATGCTAACATAGATTTTTGTACAAATTTTATCTATCAAAAGAAGCTAAAGCTAAAGCTGAGAACAAAGATCAAAAACACATTCTAAAAAAGGAATGACAAGATGGTGATTTTATGAGGAAGATTAGGTCTTATCCATGGTCTTACACTACAACTCATAAAAGAGAAACACACGAGGGTGCCAAAAATAATGGGAAAAATAAAATAAAATAAGTATAAGATGGTATTTGTGAGGAAGACTAGATCCTATCCATGGTTTTACAATTTAACTCATAAAAGAGAAACCCAAAAGGGTACAAAGAGAGCGTAAAAAGAGTATAAAAAATAAAGAAGACTATGGTACATCATGAAAAAGATCAGGTCCTATCTTTAGTTTTATAATATAACTCATGAGAGAAAAGGGGAAATTAGAATACCAAATAGGAAGGACTAAAGGCTTGTAAAAATGAAGAATGCTATAGAGGGTGAGACTTGTGTAAGTATCCTACAAAAAGTGTTATATAGATAACTTATATAAAGCAAGTAAGGAAGGGAATGATCCTACATTAATGACTATATAAATGATGAGCATGTGAGAGATAAACATATGTCTCAGAAAAATTCATGAAGTTGAATTAGTTTGGTATCATGCCAGGTAGAATAAGAGTCGACATCACAATATTCCCCAAAAGTTAAGTGGATGTAGGGATGGACATCTCAAGATTCCCTAGAGTCTAAAATGAAATGTGGGTGGGCATAAAAAATGCCCTAAAGACTAGAGAAATGTGTGGAAGGGAAATGTAATATGTCCTAACAACTAGAAATAATAAGAAAAGATAAGAATTAGAGAGATCCCCATATAGTGTCTAAATGGATACAAGTTATCCAAGAAGCTTTTGATAGGGGACAAGATGCTTGAAGAAAGAAAAAGGATGCTAAGATAGAAAAATGAGAGGTAGAGACAAACTAAGTTAAGTAGATAAAGAACTAAATCAGACATACAGGGAAAGCAAAAAGAGTATAGAGTCAATTAGGTTAACCTAGTACTATAAACTAGGGAAAAGAGAGCCTAAAAAGAGTACAGAGTTGACTAGGTCAACCTAGTACTAAAAATAGGGTCTAAAAATTGAAAAATTAGGGATACAAAGTCAATAAAGTTGACCTACTATTATAACTTGGGATAAAAAAATGGAAAAGGATACATAGTCGATAGGGTCAACCTAGTACTATATCTTGAGGGGTAGAAAAGAATAATATATCAATAGAGTTGACCTAATACAATAGGTAGGGGAAAAATAGTCTGGAAGAAACTATGTCAAACAAAATGACTATGTACCGAAATAAGAAAATTTTTGCAATTACTTTTGAAAGGAAGAAATAAAAGAAAACAAAATCAATTGGGTCAATGAGGATGATCCAATTGAAGCACATAACACAAAACCTTATACCAATGCTAGCCAATAAAATTTTTTACAATACAACATACAATTGAGCAAAGAATAAGTAGTCAACTTGGAAATTAAATGTTAACTAAGTGGTCATCCTAAATGTTGTTAGATATTAGAATATGATTTTAGATGTGATAAGAATTTGGTTGTAAGCAAGGAACTAGAAATCAATCTATGGATGGTTTTAGGTTGAAAGGGATTTGTGTTGGCAATAGTATTGGCTTGGTATTGGGGCCTACCCCCTCACTTCACACATTAAAATGATAAGGGTGTTGGGTGATTTACCAATATATACCATTAACCACATGTTTATACTTGACTAGAAAACCAAGTCAGCTTCCCCCTTGGTGATGAAATCTAAGTAGGTAGGCATTGGGTAGACAATTATTAAAATACATTTAAAGATTATGTGATTTTGTAGTGTGTGCATAAATATAAAAATAGTGAAATGAAATGGTATATTGAAAAACCACCAAATTATACTATGTGATCTAATCTAAGCATAAAAACAACTGAAAATGAAAGTGTGATCTAATTACTAGCATATAAGTGTTAATTCTAACTTTGAAACATAGTACAGTGTTGATTCAAATGATAGTTCATACATATATTATAGAATAAAGTTGAAAATATTGCTACTATACTACTGAAGCAAGGGTCTAAAAAAGAATTACGTCAATAGTGTCAACCTAGTTTTCTAGACAGAAGATAGAATACAAAACTAAATCAATAGGGTTGACCTAGTTTGTTATTTGGGGGTAGTTTTAAAGACTAAAAACTATGAAAAATAGAACTATAATTAATAATATAAATGATAGAGAAAGATAGAGGACTTTTGTGGGTTGGAAGATGAAAAGGAAAATGAGATTGTTGTTTAAGTACCCTAATTTATACTTGTGAATTCTACCAACTGGGTCAACTAGGTTGACCTAGTTCTGCACCTCCCTATTTGTTAAAACCTATAGAGTATGTTGTGTCAATAGGGTTGACCTAGTATATTTTCTAGAAGTTTGGAAACTGTACTATGTCAACATGGTCGACCTAGTATCCTGTTTGGAAGTCTGAAAAGTGTACTATGTTGACAAGGTCAACCTATTAGTCTATCTGAAAGTATAAAAGTGTACTGTGTTAATAGAGTTGACCTAGTAGCCTATACCTAATGAAAAACCTCCATAAATAGAACATAGTCATATTAATGTGATTGTGTGTTAAACTTGTACATAGAAGTTATAACTATATTGATATTATCAACCCAGTATCATAAATATATAGAAATAACATGATAAAATAATGAAAAACATGAGATAAAACCTTCAATGGTTAGATTCACATCCAGTTCACCAGAATGTATGCAATAAAAAATGCATCATGTCTATAAATCAATCCTAACTTGAAGAAGATAGATAATACTTACACTTCAGATTGGGGATACATTAGATAAACAAGAACATGACCAATATGGGATCTATTACACCCAATTAGGGGATCTCTTCTCATAATACACAATTCTAGGGAGGGTTCCAAAGCCTCCAGTCAAGCACAATCATAAGATAACCCTAGCTAGTCTTATGCTTTTATATCTCACTAAACTATTAACAAGTAAAGCAAAGAAATCTAATCTAGTGCTCACCAAAGCTTGTGACATAGTGTGGGGTTAGTAAACAAAACAAACATGCATAAGATAATATCAATTAATCTATGTATGAGTAAGGCCCTAATACATGAAGAAGAAGAGTAATATTTTCAAATATAATACTTATGCTACTCCAATCTATTAAAGAGAGTAAAAAAGTTAGAAAATACTTATAAAAAAGATGAACCCATCGAGACTCAATCTCTCTCTTGGCCAAAGGGGCTTTACAAGAAGTTGTTGTGGTTTGTGAAGATCACTAAGAAAGGCCAAAGCATTCAAAACTTATCCACAATACTAGAATCTCCAAGTAAAAACCCTAAGCTAAGACTCCTCAATAAGTGTAAGTGAATAATAACTCTTTTTCATTGTGTAAATAATTCTAAAATGATCTTGTATATATTTCTAAAATGATCTTGTATATATAGGTAGATTTAACCCTAAGCCCTTCCAAAAGTTTTGAATAATAGGGTTGACCCAATTGACCTAGTATAGTTATGGACAATAATTCATTGAGTCATGGTCTAGGTCAGCCAAGAGCTGACCTAGACCCTAAATGAATTTTTACCCAAAATTGTATAGGGTTACCTAGTAAAAAATACTGTCAAAAGGTGTTTAAGGTGAGTAAAAGAGGGATGGAAAGTGGTAAAAGACTGGAGGAGTGTGTAAAAGATGAGTAGTATCTTAGGGAATGGATTTTAGGATTTGGTTGGATTGGTAATAAGTGGAGATAAGGGACAACAATCTTGTGAAGCACCAATGGTCTACCTGCCCCTTTCCCAATGCACCCCTTAGGGTGTGCACTTAGAGATATTGAGTCTCAATGGGTTCTTATAAGATGTAAAGTGTCAATATTTGATAAAAGTTGAAAATATTATGTGTATACATAAGGAATGGTCATGTTGATAATAACATTGATCTTAAAGGGATTGACATAAATACAATGTAGAGATACTAAGATTCCTAGTAATTTTCTAGGTGTGATGCTAAAGACACATGTGTAGGGGTTTAGTCTAACTTTATATTTGATGAGGCAATCATAGATGATAGAAATATCAAAAATATGAGTTTTTCATCTTTTAGACATGGAAATGAGATCATCCACATAAGTTTTAATGATCTTTTTTATAAGGTTATGGAAAATATGGGTCATATCCTATTGATAGGGATCTCTAGCATTTTTAAGGCCAAAGGGAATTTTAACATAGTAATAGGTGCCCCATTCTATGGTGAAAGTTATATTATGTTGGTCTTTGATATTGATATGAATTTTATTATATCTAAAAAAAACATCCATTAGGGACAAGATTTCATAGCCAGTAGTGGAATCGATGATGGCATATATCGAACGTAATGAGAAGGTGTCCTTGAGATAAGCAAGATTGAGGCTACATAAATTGATACAAATGTAAATGACCATGGCAAATTTTTTGAGAATGAGGATAATGTTTGAGACCCATTATAAATAGTCCACATGTTTGATAAATTTGGCTTAATAATTTTAATGATTTTTTCATGGCATAAATTAGAAACTTCAAGGGGAAATTTCCATGGTTTTTATCACAGGAGTTTGGTGTCAGGATAGGTGATGATGTTATGAACCACAATACTAATATCAATTCCAAACATATCCTGATATGACCAAGAGAAAGTATCATGATACTTATCAAATAATAAACAAAATTTATCATGTTTAGTTGGTGTAAGTTCTCTAGAGACTATTATAGGTCAATGGCATGATGGGGTACCATATTCGATTCTCTTAGTTTCCTTAATAAGTATATCATTTCCATATTTGAGATGATATGTCATGTTAGCTAAAGATGAAATGGGATTTTTTTTAGGATCAATACTAAATATGAATTTGTTAAAATGAGGGGTTGTTTATTTGAAATTCACAAGTTAATGATGTTGTTGAGGAAGTTGAGGTTCTCAGGCACGGAACAATTTAAGAATGGCTTCAATAGTAGGCAAAGTGGGTAGAGATCCATAATATTCCACATCTACTTTGAGATCAATAATTTTGTTACCATGGAGGTCATATTTAAAATCTATTTTAAGTACATTTGTGGCCTTTGCATTGAGGGTGACCTCATGAGTAGGTGGAATTAGAGAAGAAGGTTGATCTAATTCGATTGGTTTATCATTAGAATTATTGATAGGGATAGGATAAGATGGAATGAATAGTTTTGTAGGAGGTATAGAAAATGTTGTAAGTTCTGAAGTTGTGAGGGGTAAGATTTATTCTACCACCCAAGGGTTATCAAGAAGTGGATAATTACTAAGAGGTACATGACATTAATGTGCTAAATCAAAATATATTAAAATGGTATGAACATCACGATTGAAATCATGTATTTGGGCTAGAGTTTTTTGATAATGTTAAAAATCTAAGTCTCATGATTGATCTTGGGCCATGATTTAGGTATCATCATAAGTTGGAGAACATGTACATACCTATGATTTAGGAGGAACTTCAGTAGGTGAGATGCCTAAATCACTAAATTTACATGGAGACATGATTAAAATATCTTGATATAATTTAGCCACTCCATAATCATTGCACGTGAATTCATCTTCTATGTAATATGCTTCTTGAGAATTACATGGAGGAGGGAAATAAATGATCTCATTAATGATAGGGATGGTGTGATTATGAGGTAATAAAGAGGAAGGTAGCCACTCTGAAATGTAAGGAGGTAACTTACTAGTGTTGTAGGTATTTTTCAAGTCACTGGTCTTGTTATCATCATAATCAATAAGAGTGACATGTAAAATTGGAATTCATGTTGATGAATTCGAGTAAAGTGACACTATTTATCTTTGGAATAGTGGGAATCTAGTATGGAGATTTAGAATTTAGAAGATGAATCCTCCATGGGTTAGGATTGGCTTCATGTTTATACCTTTTTCCATTGTGAATGAATTTGATACATTAGCTACTAGAAGAGGAGATAACTCTCATTTGATGAGGCCATGGGCATCCTAAGAGTATGATGCAAGATAATGATAAATAAAGGAACATAAGCTTAGTTCATATAGTCTTAGTTCCAATAGTAAGAGGGATCTAAACAAAATCAAGTGGCTTTTGATTATTTTTTTCAAATTCATGACATGTCAAGCAAGTTTGTTTGAGATGATTTTTGTTATAACCAAGTTGTTGAATAAGCTAGAGATGTCACATTAATACCAGACCCTTCATCTACTAATACTTTTTGAATGAGGATGGTATTAAGGAATATTTTAATAAAGAGTGGTGGATCATCAGCTCTAAATAGGATCTCATTATTGATCATGTCTTCTTTGAGAAACTCTATGGAGGGTTTCAAAGAAGAATAAGTAGATTTAATGGTGTGAACCTCAATTGGTTGAGGCTCATGATAATTTGGTTCCTCTTCTATAGGAGATGGATCTTCAATTTATTGAAGTTATTACATGAGGAACTTAAAATGATAAGTAGAGGTGAAAACTAAATCCATGAGAGTAAATTCATTAGGCATGGAGTTGAGTTATTTTAAGAAGTTCCAATGGGTTTTGGAAGAAAAAGAATTGGAACGATGCTTAGAAGGTAAAATAGGTTTAGGAGGAAGGAAAGTGGTTAGAAGTTTAAAAAGATGAGATGGTTCCTTGTTGGTTTATGAAGCTAAGTCAGTAGTCATAATTTCTCTCTACTCAAACTCTGTCTCCTCACCTATACCAAGGTGCACTGCTTTCCTCTTACTCACACTCTGAATTATCTCACTCTTTTTATCAAACCTGGTGGAGACTGTGGATAATTCAATTACAACTATATTTTATCTTTCATCCCTAGATTCCTAAATCTCTTTCACTCATTGGGGAACTATGAGAACCCCTATTTATTCAATTAGAGTTAGGACTTAAGATCAATAAGGTGGATAAATCATAGGGTAAGGTGTAATTAATGGAGGCACTATGGAAGTATTAATATGAGTGGGAAATAGGATAGGTTGGTGGATAATTCTCTCCCCTAGATATGGCTCTCTTCTTGGCAAGACCTTAGATATATACCTTACTAAATATAGGGTTTTATCCATGGTCATTATGGTTAAGGAGACTGGTGAGACCTATGGAATGGGAACTCTTATTTTGTACAGCTTTATTTCTAAAATGGGTGGGCTTTGAGGATCAAAAATAGACATGGTTACCTGGTCTTTGAAATGGACCCTCTTATCTAGGATATTTATTGATCAAGGAGAAATAATACATGAATTCTTATGAGGAATAAATAAAAAAACTTGAGATATAAAAAAAGGCAGACTTAAAAATGGGATTTTAACATTGATAGTTGAAGACACAATATAATAGACTGCCTTAATAATCCTTTAGCTTGGTTATTCTTTGAGGACTTGTTACTCTCCTACACTCAAGGCTTTGAGTTTCTCAAATTCCACCTCTTCATCATCTGGGTGAATCTCTTCAATATTTCCTTGATTTGATTATTTTATTTCTTTATAATAATCTTATTCATCTTCATCATTTAATAGTTAACCAATGATACTCGTTATGTTTCTTATTCCAAAAGAAACCTTGACTGAGTTTGTCCTTCATTTTCTTTCTCAGCTTCCTCTAATTTTTCCCTCTTAGGAGATTCCTCAATAGAAGATAGACCAATAGATGGTCTTTTTTATAAATATTTTTTCTTAGTAAGAGTAGGATAATCCTTTGGCTTCCTCTGGTAGGTGATTATGGGGGGAGTGGAAGGTGAAATAGGGGTGACACAAATGAAAGAACAAAAAAGGTGAGATGCATCACAAGATATGGTGGTGAAGGTATGGTAATAGTTATTATGGAGGTGGGATGAAAGGTTTTTGGAGGTGAAATGGTATAGGTACCATGAGTAAAGGTGTCCTCACCAATGGATATAAGTGAAGAAGGGATAACTAGAATAGAGTGGAAAAATCAAGAACAATTGGAATGTAAGAGAAATATGCTTGAAATAAATTTGGAAGACTCACCTGGGTCACATTTTGTAAGGGGGATAAAGATTCATCAAAAAAATTCTCTTCCTTTATTTACCTATAGAAGCTTCCAACCTATCTCTTCTAGTTAATTTTCCCAAAACTCAAGTGTCAGGAGATTTTGTCAAGGAAGGGACATGGGGGCTTGGAAGACCCCTCAGAATATCCATTCTAAGCCAAGGATTATATTTTATTTAGACACTAGAGTCAGTTGGTTGCTCATTTATAATATCTTCTAGAGGATAAGGAGGTTGATCCTATTGCTGAGAGACATGAGGCGAAGATGGTGGCCACTAGTGATTTAATGCCATATCAAATTATTCTTTAGTAACCTGAGGATTATACTATAATTACTAATCCCAAACCATGGACATAGACTTATCATTCATATTATTACATATAATCAAATCATCAAGTAAATTATAGAAGATGGTATCATGGTTGTAATCCTCATGACCATAAGAAACATGCACATTCTTCTTATCCTAAATTTGTTGAAGCTATCCTCTAACCCTTTTCCTCAAATCCCATTCTCTGAATGGTCACCCTAATTTTTTTGTCTTGGTTGAAATGTGATCTAACCACATACTGCATTTGGGTGATGCTCCTATGAGTCTTAAAATAATAATCCATATGCCTCTGACCTAGTTCCTTGTCAATATTGTTATAAACCTAAAAAGTTATTTCTTGTTTAGTAATCTTATCCAAAAGATGATGTGGTAGAAATAAGGGATAAGTCTCTGCCCCTTCAATTTGAATGATAGTAGCATTTGGATAAAACTAGTAGTCTCCCCATTTGTGGACTGTCTTCAAAATGTTCTCAGATAACTTGGGCATAACTTTCCCATGGATTTCATGATATAATCTAAGGGTAAACTTCATTTCAATTTTTTTCAATTTCATACCCATATCTATAAAGAACATAAGTGAATGGTCTTCACCAATTATTTTAGCCACATATTCTTCTAAGGGTTACTATAACTCACCATAGACTTTGTAAATAGTTCTCATAACAACATCTAACAAATAGGACATCATATAAAAACTACCATCTGATGGAATTTAGTCTAGATGTCACATTTGGGACTTTAGTCTAGCACAAATAATTTCTCTCAGTGCAACCAATTGATTAGAGGTCAAAAAAATGTCCAACAATGGAACCCACTCAACCTAAACATATGTAATACTAAAAAAACCATACAATATATTCAATAAATCCATTGTTATTCTAACCTTGGGCTTAAATTTAATGATGTAATTAGATGTAATGCCCCCTTTATGATTCAATTTTTGGCCCTCAACAATTCAATCTTTCAATTTCCCTCTACAGTGTTCTTTTCAAGCTAGACATTAGCCAAGTTTTGATTTTAGGTTGTTTTAGGGGAAGTTAAGCTAAGATACCTATGAAAATCCCTACCTAAAATGTATACATCCACTTAATTATTATTAATAATATATAATAAATCACCAATAAAAGTGTCATTGAAAAAATAATCTCTAATAAGGTTTATGCATGGCATGACCTTTGGTTTCACAACTATCTAATAAAGACCCTACACCTTGGTGGGTAACAAATCATCAATGTACTACTTGTAGGCTAGTGAAATTTTGTCCTAAGTCAAGGATGACATTACTAATTCCATCTCATCCCATAATGCATAATAATGGTGGAATTTGAAATCTAAAACACTTTTCTCAAACATTATACTCAATCACACCAATTAAAGCATATAGAGAAGGGACATTTGATTTTTTGGAAGTTGATGCCATTGTTAAAATGGATGTATGCATCTATTTATTTTAAAAATATCAATTCAAATTTGTAAACACCTATAAAAAATAAGGGACTCTAATAATGGCTAAGTGAACTCCCTTTTGACATAGATTTTGCATATATCATTCACAAACTTTAAACATTGAATTTATTCATGCGCCATTAATAAAGATACAAAATTTTGGTTTTAATGCTCATTTCATTATGAATATGTTAGTCAAATTTATTGGGTTTAATTACCTACTATATGGTAAACTGTCATTAACGATGAATGTTCAATCATCAACTTTGAGATAATTGTTAATGACAATTACTACATAATCAGGGTTGATTCTTCTAGATGATGATAGGTGTTAAATCCTCGTTAATCCATAAATTCATACCTTTCATGTGCTTGAACCTTCTATGGTTTTAAGTTGATGAGATCATCCACATGTTAAAATCTTAGAGGTCTAGAGATAACACAAGTATAGGGCATTAAACCACAAACCAAAGAACTATTTAATCTTCTATGATCCCATTTTAACGATGAGATTCCAAGTATCATACATTTGAAGATCTAAGAGTACCAAAATATGAGGTGCAACACATTTTAACTTTAAACCTTATTGATTAACTAATAAAGTTTATGTGTCTGTGTAATACCTTGTTAAACACTTAAAACTTCAGCTTTCTTGTAATACTTTCATGACTAACTTGAAAGGATCTCTTAGGAGATACCTTGAATCCACTATTGTGCATGTTTGAAAGGTATCTCTTAAGAGATACCTTAAATTTATTACAAATCACTATTGATATTTAGTAGGAGTGCCACATCATTGCCTTATGCTAATTTTCATTTCATCACTTCCTCAGCTTTAGTTTACTGATTAATAAATCTTTTAATAGTCAAAAGTTAGGAGCTAGAGTATAACATTATTTATGAGCATCTTGAACAGAAGTTCTAAATTATTTTTTCAAACACAAAAATGTGCATAACTCTTCGACCAAGAAAAATTTGTAAATACCTAAATGTGTTTAAGGGACCTATCGATCAAAACTAGTGAGTAAATCTTTTTGAAGACCCAAAAAAATTGAAGTGTAAAATTGGAGACTTGGTTTTTAAACCATAGTGGCTGAAGAGTAAGTCTTGAATAGTTATAATTATTGGTGAATGCATCTTTGGGTTGCATACACTAAATTATTGAATACTCTATTCTAAAAAAATCCTCCAAAATAAAATGTCGAAGAACTAAATTTCTATGAGAAATGTAGAGTGCAGAGTGCCAAAAACTGAAATGCATTGGAAGGATTTATCGAGTAAATCATTAAGGGAATGCCACCTAGAAGGTCCCTAGAGCACAGTAGTACATAACACTTAAAAATTTTGTTGCCTTATAATACCTTCATGGGTAACTTAAAGTTATCTCTTAGGATATATATCTTGAATCCACTATTGCACATTTTTGAAAGGTATCTCATAGGATATACCTTAAAGGTATGCTTGAAGGTATTATATGGGGCTTTAAGGTATCACCCATTAATGAATTCAAAGTGAAATAAAATTCCACTCATGTGTATGTTGAAGTTATTTCTTAGGAGATACCTTAAATATCCCTTAGAATGTATGGTAATGCCCTTCGAGGTATCTTTCACAAGCTTGCTTTAACGAAGGGATGCTGAGTGTCATACTTTCAGGGATCTTAGAGAATAAAAATATAGGGTGTAAAGCTTTTAAACTTTATATCTTGAAGTTAACTCTTAGGATATACCTTTAATTTACCCTTGAAGGTATTACAAGGCCCTTCAATTAATGCCTTGAAGGTGAAGTAAAATTACACTTTCTATTGATATGGGTTTTATGCACCAACTAAAGTTTAAATTAATTAGCCTATAATATTTTAGGATCTTAGTAGAGGTGAAATCCACTCCATGATATGAGTTGTAGGTATGGTTTAAACAAATTTATGGTGGAATAGTAAGCAAAGCATGCAAGTTGTTAACTAGATTCACTTATAATGAAACGAATCCTGGTGGAAAAATCAAACTTAAGTGGGTGAGATGAATGGGTGATAAATAATTTAGAGTGGATAGATATCAGTCAAATAAACATAAAAATAGGGAAGGGTAGAGTATAAATTAAGGTTACATGATCTCAAAGTTTCACTTTCTATTTTACGTTCTTAGTGGATAAATGCTTTCAAAAATAATGCTTATTGCTTGTAGTTATTCCACACTTATAGGTAAACATAGTTATGAAGTCTATGAAGGGATGATACAGGAAACTTGATGGTCTCAACTGAATTTCAATTCCTTTAGATTAACTCCTTCACACCCTTCATCTCAAACCAATAAGGCATTTAAGGTAGCTCTAGCACACACTTATAAAACTATACCAATATACAACATTCATACACACTAAGAAAAATAACATAGTATAAACCAATTTATTAATAAAATCTACTAACTTTCAATAGAGTTTGCACATATACAGCTAGAATACATTGATTAAAACAATTAGTATCTATTTGTAGCTTTTGCACACTTCAAATTATTGTATTATAAAAACCAAAAAAACAAAACTTAAAATCACATAAGTGGAAGGAGAAAACAACAACGCAATTTCATTGAAGTCAAAATTGACTTCTTATTATATTCATCAAATATTATAACCATTTGGAATGCAAAATTTCATTGATATATAGACTTGAGGATGAGACGCCTCATCCTCTAAGTGTATGTAAATTCATAGTTACATGTTGATGTTAAAACCTCATTTCTAATATTATTCTCAAAATTGCATTTTTTTTCATGCTTGTGTCTAATTATATTTATGTCAAAATTAGTTAACATATACAATGTAATATGTGCATGCTTAAAACAATTAATGCAACTTTACATGTATAGTCTAACTATACATAAACTATGAATAAACTATGCTTGTATACATACAAAATCGGACTTATTCTCAAAGTTGACCAATTGCTTGCATGAATAATGAGGTTGTTGGAGACACTAAAGTGGATGCTTGTAGTGAATTTGAATTTATTGTGTTAGAATTATTATTTGATTCCAAATTCTGATAGTGTTTGTGCCCAATATCATATTGATATTTAATACCTATCTCCTTAATGTGGTTTTGCGCTTATCCATGGGGATCCCAGTCCCTATGCGGAAGTAAATCCAAGGAGTAGTATTTTTTATATCTTATAGATTCGTATAAGTTCTTATAATTAGTGTAGCACATTCTTCCAATCATTAAGTTTATCCATGAAGTTAGGATTTCTTCTTCTTATGCATATCCTCATCTATGCTCCATCATATATGATAGGTTATTTCCTACTCTGCCAGTTTGTCTAAGATATATTTGGGGAGTTGTAGGGGTGTAACCTTATGGAAAATAACCATTATTACTATGTAATTAGGGTATATCCAATAGTATCCCTTGGTCATTAGTGTATCCATGATACTCTTTGATATCTTGTGAAAAGGGGACTCGTGGATGGCCATCTATACCTACGAGTAAAATTTCTCAATAATGCACATAATATTATGAGTATATGAGTATAAGTGTAGGAAATAATAAGAGTCATATATCATGTTATTTATATAGTCTAGAGGGGGGCTCCAAAGCAAGCCATTGATGATGAGACCATCCCCAAAACTGCGTTGAGCAAGTAAGACATCATGTAAAAGTGGCCTCTTGGAGGCCTCTTTTCTTTATGCAAAATTTGTTCTCTATTATGATTCCACATTTTTATCATCTATTCTACTATTATGACATAGATATTATATTTTTAAACTAATTATTGACTTTTATTTAGTTGGATTATATGTGGTACTGGTTCCAACAGTGTTGGGATGCATGCTTAATTTTGTATTTAATGAGTTTATAGACTTACTATTATAGTTGATGATATTATAAATATATATATTAAATTATAGATTGTTGATATGATGTGATTGATGTCCTTTTTAGTGGTTATAGGTTCTATCTATGAGATAGATAGATGTTAGATGTTGTACTCCTAGAACTGAATGAATTTTAAACACATCAAACATGTCTGAAAGGTATACTTTTTAAATTCATTTTGTCCTTCAGACACCTTGATCGGTCATTATGATTTTTGACTATTGTCTTTATATTTATTATTATTATTTTACCTTGTCCAATGTTTTTATTTATCATTATTTTTTTGTTATGCATTTCATGACTATAGTCTTTATTCCACCTTGCACTCAACTCCATCTTAATCCTCCCATGCAACCTTCTATTCATTTTGTGTCCCTTAATTGACCCTATTTATCTATGTAGAATCTTTACCTAGACCTACCTTTGACACCTCTAGAAATCTTTGACCCCCTCATTGGATTTAACCTTTGACCTAGCTAGACCTTAGACTAAGGTGATGTCATGCATTTTGAACTTGTTATCATGGATTTGACATGGTATTAAACTTAGTTTAATTTATTATTTTTAAATGTTGTGATATCGACTTAGGTTGACGGTATGTTAGAAGTTGTATTAAGCCATTTAATATGGTTCGGTGCCTGAATGGTGAAGTTTATAATGTTAATCTATTTTGATTATGGTTAAACTCAAGGTTAATCCCTAATATTTTTTCCTATTAGTTAGAAATTGGTTAATAGCTGAGTCTTTCAGACATGCCATTAATGGCAAGGTTCGTAGGGGATTTGACTTGGAATATGGAGGAGGGTTTCTCTCTCTTCTCATTCAATAAAAAATTGAATAGGGTATGGGAAAGTGGATTGAAGGAATGAGAGTTGTGATGGTGGATAGAGGGAGTTAGGAAGATAAAAGGATGGAGAAGAAAATAGTAGAATGTTAGCTAGTATTAATGGTGTCCATGATGGATTTTGGAACACACACAATAGTGCTCAAAAAGAATATAGAGGTTTTTATCTATTTGGCTTCTTGGAGTTTTTTGTGATATCAAGTAAGTTATTTTTTTCTAGATTTTCTTGTTGACTATGTTAGCTGAAAAAAATGCTAAGAGGTTGCATATGTAGTTAGAATTCTTAGGACTTTTAAGTGTATACACAAACCACATAAATTATATATCGATATATAGAATTGCATATGAACTTGCAATGGATATATATGGGATATATGGTTGTCTAGTTTGAATCTTTTGGTTTTGCTTTATGATTCAACTTTGCATGTGGTTTTTTTCATTGGCTTACTTGTGTGACTAGTCATGGATGTATGGGTTTCATATCAAGAACTATGTTTTTATATAAAAAGGGGTGACTTAATTTTTATACAAAGTGGTGACTTTTTTATATAAAAATGGGTGACTACATTTTTATACAAAGTGGTGACTGTGCTTTTATATAAAAAGGGGTGACTACATTTTTATACAAAGTGATGACTGTGTTTTTATATAAAAAAGGGTGATTGCATTTTTATAGAAAGTGGTGACTATGTTTTTATATAAAAAGGGTGACTACATTTTTATACAAAGGTGACTATGTTTTTATATAAAAAGGGTAATTGCATTTTTATACATAAGTGACTATTTTTTGTATAAGGGTGAATGTGTTTGTTTTAAAGGTGAATGCATTTATGGTGATTATGTTTTTTATATTGGTGACTATGTTTTTATTAAATGATGACTGCATGGCATAACTATCTGTGTGAATGATTTCATTTTCATTTTTCTAGTCATGATGTAATCTAGGTTGCTTTGTATGGACTTCATTTTGAATTTTTACCTAATACAAGCTCTCATGTTTCCATTTGTTTTGATTTTTGTAGTCATTTGGTGCCAAGTTTTGACTACAAAATATGTTACAACTTGAACCCTTGTCAAGATGAATGGGATATTTGATGATTGTGTTATCTTGGAAGGTTGGTGGAATTAGAAGTGACTGTGTTATATTTTAATTTCTAAATTTAAAGAAAATTAAGTTTCTTGCCTTTTCTAAATTATTAGTTGTTTTGTTTTCATTGTTAATAGTTATATCTAGTTAGATTTGTTCTTCTGAACGACATTGTATTTTCAACTAGTTATGAATGCTTTATTTATATCTTGGGTCGATTGAGTTATTTGTTTCACCAAGTTATTGAACTTTATATATATATATATATATATATATATATATATATATATATATATATATATATAAAGTTATTAAACTTGTATATATATATATAGACACACACACACACACACACTTCATGGCTTTAAGTTGTATTTTGATTTAAGTGACTTCGTTATCATATTTATAATGGGATTTATGAGTGGATTATTATATTTTGACTTAAGTGACATTTCAAACCTGATATTTCATTTGACTAGATTATGATTATTATTGTTTCATTTTATGATTACATTGTTTCATTTTATGATTATATTGTTTTTCTTTTATGGCTACATCATTTTTATTAACTATGTTGTTCTTTACATTGAATATGTGGTATATACATATGGATGTGTGTTGTCTATGAGTACATGTGTATATGTATGCATAAATTTACTTTTTGAGTTATGATCATTGGGTCTTATGATAGTATGGATATATTATTTATGGTAACATTGTGATATTTTGACTAAGTCGATTTAAGTTTTGAAAACAAACTTGGTTGTGTATGAAAATTCAAGCTTGTCGCTCTTGAAGGCATGTCTAATTTATTTTATGTTGTATTTAAGACTTCAATCTACCTCTATTAAATTGTATGAATATATCTAAAAGGATATAGGAGTCTAAAGGAGTTTAACTATTTGTGTTTAAATAGGATTCTAAAGGAGTTTAACTATTTGTGTTTAAATAACTAGTTCTGATTGAGCTTATATTATGTTTTACATCATTATTTTTAATTGAATATTTTAAGTTTTACTTAGATGTTTGGTTACTTAATGGGATGTGTTGATTATCATTCCTATACTAGACCTAAATAACAAATGAGTATATATTGGAGGTCTGGATGGTTCATACTAACCGTAACTTGGATGGAGATCTAAGAAGTATAATTCAAAGGATATATAATGGATTAAATTTAATCCATTCTATATCATAAGGTAGCTAAGATTAACCTTCCCTACTTCTGATCTATACTAAAGATGGATTAACTATTCCCATCTCACCATAAAATGATATAGTTGTGTTTCATAGCTGATTGCATTATCATATATATAATGGGATGTATGAGTGAATTATCATATTTTGACTTAAGTGACTGTGTTTTGAACCTAATATTTCATTCGGCTAGATTATGATTATTATTGTTTCATTTTATGATTACACTATTTAATTTTATGATTATATTATTTTCCTTTTATGGCTACATCATTTTGATCAACTATGTTGTTCTTTACACTGAAACAGTGGTATATACATATGGATGTGTGTTGGCTATGAGTACATGTGTATATGTATGCATAAATTTACCTTTTGATTTAAGACCATTGGGTCTTATGATAGTATGGGTATATTATTTATGGTGTCATTTTGATATTTTAACTAAGTCAATTTAAGTTTTGAAAATAAACATGGTTATGTATGAAAATTCAACCCTATCACTCTTGAAGGCATGTCTAATTTATTTTATATTGTATTTAAGACTTCAGACTACCTCTGTTAAATTGTATGACTATATCTAAGAGGATATAGAAGGAGTCTAAATAATTTTAACTATTTGTGTTTAAATAACTAGTTCTAATTGAGCTTATATTATATTTTGTGTCATTATTTTTAATTGAATATTTTAAGTTTTACTTGGATGTTTGGTTACTTGATGGGATGTGTTGATTATCATTCTTATACTAGACCTAAATAACAAATGAGCATATATTGGGGGTCTAGATGGTTAAGATTAGCCATAACATGGATGGGGATCTAAGAAGTATAATTCAAAGGATATATAATGGATTAAATTTAATCCATTCTATATCATAAGGTAGTTGAGATTAACCTTCCTTGCTTCCAATCTATACTATAGATGGATTAACTATTTCCATCTCACCTTAAAATGATATAGTTGTGTTTCATGTATTCTTTTATTTTAAAATGTCTTTTGGTTTAGAATCTGATTTGCTCAGAATTCACTTCATGTTCTTGGTTATCCCACCCACCATCCTATTGATGGTTGGGGTGGTGAGGGCTACCGATGGTTGGGCTCATAGGGCTAGTTGGGCGGGTTTATCCTGATCATTTCATCCATGTTCAACTCCACGCTTTGATGACTTTGCACAGGTGTATGAAATATGGTAACAGTTTAATCTGTTAATTATTTGATATATTTTTTTAGAATTAATATTAGTTATATGTGTTTAATTACTTAATATAGCTGTTAGCATTAACATTGAATTAATTAGTATGAAATACTGATTATTTATTATGTTATCTACTAACTGGTATTATGAATAGATTTTTGAATTAAATGGGAGTTGAAAATTGTATGAAGTAAATTGGTTAAAAATTAATATACTTTAGGTACATTGAATTATTTGTTCTAGTTTTAATTTCACATTGAATTAACATTTTATTATAATGTTAATTATATCCAAGATGGATTTAATTATAATATATCATTATATATATATATATTCATTATCATATTAATTTTTGATACAATTAAATTAATCTATGAATATTATCTTGGGACTTACTTAGATGTTTACACTAGTTTCTTAATTCTAAAATTATGTTTGAATTAGAATGATCTTAATTAAATTATATATACAATTAAATATAAGTTATGTTGTTGACTCATATTGATTAAGTTTAATAGTTAATTTGATTTATCACCTTATGTATACAAATACATAGATGCACATGGATCTTTTAGTCATTTAATAAATGTATAAAATTTTGTTTGCTGGTACATGGGGAAAAACAAACCAAATCCTTCCTTCTAAACATGCATTTCAGACACACCTAGTTGCGTGCAAGGTATGTACTCTACATATGTTAATTTAAAAATTATTAGTGTCATTATTTTAATACATGTATATCACATATATGTAATCTGAGATTTAATGAGTTACTATTGTATTACTTAATAAATGAAATAGTAGTTAACTAGATCTCATGATTAATCATATGCATGTATAATATTTCTACATAAAATAATCATACAATTATGTAAAGGAACTTGAAAAAAATTATAACAATGTCATTCTTATGATTCAATGGAAGCCAATAAGCAAGCTATATGTCATTTCCTTTCCATTTGATCACACATAGTGGAATAACTAATATTTTCATGCTTGCTAATTTCTTCCACATTAGGTTGTATGTGTTACACTCTCCCCTTCTGATAGTTGAACTTACCTACCTCGCTACCTTGGCCACCCAACAGATAAATTTGTAAGAGTTCCTTAAGTGAAATATTTTATTTGGATTCCACTCAACTTGAAACTCTAGTGAATTTTGTTTGCTTGATAATGTTAAATTCTATGCTCGACCATTGTTGTTGTTTAAAACACTTATTGTCATTTTCTAGTCTAACAGAATTATAAATTTATTCCTAACATAATGATATATTTAGGCATTCATTTACTTATGTGATTATGAAATATTGTATGAAGAGAAATGAATTCTTTCTTAATTAGTTATTTGAATTAGCTTCATTATTGAGTAATTATATGAGTTTACTTCTCTTAAAACAAGTGTTTAATTAAAGTTTAATAGTTAATGTCTTAAAATCTTTTATTCATAATATCTCATTGGCTATGCCAATATAAATGGTTATATGATTTCATTTTTTGATTGATTATGGAATAATGATGTTGATCATAAATATATCATTAATTTTTATTCTAGTAATGGCATCCATGTTGGTAAATGAATGATATATGAATTATACAAGTAGTGCGGTGACCTTAAAGGCTATAAGGTATTTATGACCTTGATTAGTAGCACTATATAACCTTGTATTCTAAATCCATTTTCTCTTTATGTGATAATATATATTTTGCTACATGAATGATTGAAAATTTGCATGTGTTGAAGTAACTCTGGTTGCTCATTATGTTTCTTGTTTGAATTATATAACATGCATTTTAATGTAAACCTATATTTAACCTAAATGATAACTGAGGGTAATGGAGTTATCCTTATCGGTTAAATTAATCCTTTAAATTAACCATCCTTGTATGGCACTAAAACCCACTGATGAGAGTGAGGTATTTACCTAGGGTTAAGGACATAAAAACAATTCTATGTGAAAGTATGAGTGCCACATATGGCATTTGGGTCCTATTCATGTATGCATACACTAATACACTTCAAACTCCATAATCCATATAATATAATAACACACTTCCCCATAGCACCTTTTGTATGTATTTACCTCTAAATAATGATCTCAATTCACCTCCTTCGATTGTAGTTGATTGAATGTGAGTGTGATAAACATTTCTCACTTACATTAGCAATCAAAGTAAAGCAGTCTAACATGCATCTAAAATATATTTTAATATACAATTTTAATTTTTTTTAAGGTTGTTTCATCTGGTATCATAGTATTTTTCTAATCTAGGGAACTCTAGGAATGAGTATTCTTGTTACAATGTTATAATCTACTAAGTTATCACTTATAATTTCTCAAGATGGGTAGAATGTGATCAAGTGGAGGCAACATTTGAAAAGAATCCTTTTAATGTCAACCTAGCTAGGGGCAGAGGTATAGGATGAAGAAAGGGTCATCATGGCCACATCCCCATTTATAATCAAGAAGAGTTACTCATAAATAATGATGATAGTAATATTGAGGTACCCAATGATAAATTATTTGGTGAGAATCTAACCAATAAGTATGAGGAGATCCTTAGTGGAATATTGACAGTCATTAACACCTTGCAAGGAAAAATTGATAACCAAGAGCAAATATTAAACAATCTTGAAGGGATATACCAAGAGGAAGTACCTAGATTGGAAATGGGGCAATTGAAAGGACCTATAATTCAATATCTACCTTTAAACACTATTGATCCAATCATGAAAAAGCTAAAAAAGCCTCCACCACCAACCTTTCCAGGTGAGGAATCAGGTGATGCATCTGATGCATGGTTTGTATAATTACAAAATTACATCAACTTACATAATATGCCATCCAATATGAAATCCAGAGTAGTAGCCTATCAACTAGTAGGACCTAAAACTTTATGGTGGAATTACTTTTGTGTTATTGAAGGATATTAACCTTTCAACCTATACTAGTCTATTTTTGAGACTTAGTTTCACAAGAGATGCCTAAATAAAAACTATAAAGAACAAAAAATCACCAATTTTCATCTTTTGAAGAAAGAAATCATGTCTATTATTATATATGAAAATAAGTTTCTAAATTTACTACATCATGTGAACTATATGCATGATGAAGAAACCAAGACTACTAAGTTCAAACTTAGGCTTAAGAAAATACTAATGCATGAGGTTAACATAATAACCCAAGGACTTTGGTTGCAACAATTTAATCAGCCTACAAGGTTGAGGAAAAAGAAAATTCTTGCCAAAAGTCAAGACAAGAGTTCAAATCAAGTAGGAAACAATATAAAGCAAAGAAACTTTCTCCCGTGAATAAAAAATTCATAAAAATTGATCATAACCATAGATTTTTAGGAGGTAATAAAATTTTTAGCAAGTTTTTTAATCAAAATAGGAATTTCAAGTCCCATGAATCTTCTAAATATGGTTCTTAAAAGAAGGAACAACATGAAAACAACTAATATAGACCTGCCATAGGTGATAATACTATTCTAGTGGTATCTTCTATACCGATTGTTTGTTGGGAATGTGGCAAGAACCACTATAAAAAGTACTATCCTAAACTGAAATTAGGCCAAGAAGTGTATCATAGAGTATATGTTGCTATTGATAATCATAATACTAACTTGTAGGCCACTCTCATTAAAACCTAAGGTAAAATTAATGGTTTTTTCTTGACTATCTTGATTGATTTTGGTGTAACAAATTATTTTATTTCTCCTTTTCTTGATAATTAATGTAATATTAAATGCATCTTGATAAGAGAAGGTTGGGAAGTTGAGTTTAGTACCAACAATAAAGTGCCTATTCTTGAGTGATTAGAAAAAGTGGAATTAGATCTCGATATTTTTAAGACTAAGATGAATCTTTTTCTCGCGGCTTTAGGGTCTTATGATATCATCCTTGGGATGGATTGGATGCATGAACATCAAGACATGCTTGATTGTGTGGGAAAAAGAGTGTAATTCACTAATGACCTTGGCCAAATTGTAAGATTACAAGGCATGCAAGGTTCCACAAGACACAAAACACTTTCAACCTTACAACTAAAAAGAGTTGTTGGGAAGGCTACAAGCTTTATGTAGTCCAAATATAGGGAATATCCAATGAAAAAGAGTTGGTACATGAAAATTTTCCTATTTTTAAGGATTTTATGGATGTCTTTCTTAAGAATCTACCCAGTTTACCACCCAAGCAAGAATTTAACTTCTCTATTGATATCATACCCACATCTTCCCTTGCTTCTAGAACACCTTACTACATGAATGTGGATGATCTAAAAGAGTTAAAAATTTAGTTGTAAGAACTTTTAGATAGTGGAAGCATCTGGCTAAGTGTGTCTCTTTGGGGTGCTCTAGTGATCTTTATAAAAAATAAGGATGGTACAATGAGGCTTTGCATTAATTACTGCATGATAAATAAAGTAACAATCAAAAACCATTATCCTTTACCTAGGATTGATAACTTGTTTGACCAAATGAAGGGTGTTTTAGTCTTCTCTAAGATTGACTTGAGATCAAGCTACCATCAAATAAAAATCAAGGATGAGGATATTCATAAAACTACTTCTAAAACTTGTTATGAACACTAGAGTTCATGGTTCTACCTTTGAGCTTAACAAATGCACTTATAGCTTTCATGAATCTTATGAATGTCATATTTAGAGACTTTTTGGATAAATTTATGCTAATTTTTATTAACAACATTCTTATTTATTCCAAAAATATTGACGAACATGATCAACACCTTTGTCTAGTCTTGAAAAGACTAAGACAACATAAGCTATATGAAAAATTATCCAAATGTGCATTTTATGAATCTAAAATTCATTACGTGGAATATATTATTTTGAAAAAAGGCATTAACATTGATATAGCTAAGATAAAAGCTATTCAAGATTGGCCTGATCTTACCAATGTTCATGCTCCTACCAATGTGCATGAAGTGTACAACTTTATTGGTTTGGCTAGTTATTACTGATGTTTTATTGAAAATGTTTCTAGTGTGGCTTATCCCATCTCTTATTTGTAGTGCAAAGAAAGTAAGTTTGTGTGGAGACCTTAGTGTGAGGAATAATTTAATAAGTTAAAAGAGCTTCTTACAACAACACCTATTCTTATCATACTAGACTCAAATGGTAACTTTGATGTTTGGACTAATGCTTCTAAAGAAGGATATGGGAGCATCTTGACTCAAGATGGCAAAATTGTGGCTTATGAGTCATGAAAATTAAAAGATCATGAAAAAAACTATCCTACGCATGACATGGAGCTTGTTGTCATTGTTCATGAACTCAAATAATGGAAACATTTCTTGCTAAGAAAGCCTTTCAAAGTAAAATTTGATCATTGAAGTCTTGAGTATTTATTCTCTTAAGAATATTTAAATAGATGCCAATAGGTGGCTATAATTTTTTAGTAATTTTGATATAGACATATGATACATAAAAGGCAAGGAAAATCATGTGGTTTGTGCAATCAACAAACTCATGTGCCTTGCTATATTATTGGTGTTACAAGGAAATTTTAGTTTTATTGTTTTGGAACAATAGCTTGCTGATGTATTCTACCATGATGTAAAAATAGGTTTGGCTGACGAGCCTATAGCAAAAAGATTTTTTCAATTTTTTATTATAATAGATAGCTTGATAAGGTGTAAAAGTAGAATTTATGTACCTAATTTAAGTGACTTGAGAAATTTTTTGCTTAAAGAAGGGCATACAACACATTATTATGCTCATCTAAGGGTTAAAAAAATGATGCATGAGCTAAAAAATATTTATTTTTGATCTGAAATGAAAAATGATGTCATTAAATTTATAGTGAAATGCTTGGAATGCCAGTGGGTCAAAGCTAAGCATTATCATTCAAGAGGGTTATTATACTCTCATGATATTCCAAGAGATAATTGGGTTGTAGTCTCACTTGATTTTATTGTAGGGCTATTAAAATCATGTAATAAGCATGATAAAATATTTATGGTGATTATTAAAGCCACTAAAGTTGGCCACTTTGTTGCTAGAAACTTAACAAATGATCTTCTATATTTATGGAAGTCTTTGTGAAGGAAGTGGTTAGACTCTATGGTATACCTGAACTAATCATATCATATCAGGATAAGTTATTTACTTCAAGATTTTGGTGTACATTAACTATAAACTTTGGAACAAAGCTAAATTTTAGTTCTGCATATCATCCAAAAATGGATGGGCAAATAGAATGGCTCAACCAAGTGGTTGAATATATGTTACACATATATGTAATGGATTAGAAAACAATATGGGAGGACTACCTCCATTTGTTTGAATTTTATGTAATAACTCCTACCATTCAGCTATTAGGATGGCCTTATTTAAATCTTTATATAGAAGTAAATGCAAAACACCTCTTGGTTGGGATAACTCAAAAAATAAAGTTGTTGTTGGACCTAATATGTTGCTAGAATATGATATGTAGATGGAATTATAAAGGTAGAATTTGAAAACAACTTTTGATAGGCAAAAGAGCTATGTACATCAAAAGAGAACCTCACATGAATTTAGCTTGGGAGACAAAAAAATATGCACATTAGACTGTAGAAAAGTTTTATTAAGTTTAGCAAGGCTTTCATGTTTGCACCATGTTTTTTTGGGCCTTTTGACATTGTGGAAAAGATTAGTCCCGTTACTTATCAGCTGGCACTTATTCCTTCTCTATCAGGGATTCATGATGTTTTTAATGTTACTTTGCTAAGAAAGTATATACCTAATCCATCTCATGTTTTATATTAGACTTATTTATAGGTCACAAAACAGAAAAAAATATAGTTAAATCTAGTGAGAATCCTAGACTATCATAATATTAGGTTACATAACAGAGATATACAATAATTTTTTATGCAATAGAACCCTCTAAGCAAAAGGAGCACTACTTGGTAAGATGCTCATTTTTTCAAGCAATATTATGCATGACTTTTTGACTAAGCCATTAGAATGGCTCATTTTCAAGAGGGGGTGGATGTTATGATTCCACATTTTCATAATCTATTATGTTGTTATGACATTGATATTATGTTGTTAAATTGATTATTGATTGTTATTTAGTTGAATTATATGTGGTAATGGTTATAATAGTGTTGGGCTATGTGCTTAATTTTGTACTTAATGGTTTTATGGACTTATTACTATAGTTGGTGATATTATAAATATGTATTAAATTAATGATTATTGATATGATGTGATTGACATCATTTTTGGTGGTTGCAGGTTCTATCTATGAGTTAGGAAGATGTTAGAGGTTGTATTCTCAATACTAAATGAATTTTAAGCACTTTAGACATGTGTAATAGGTATACTTGTTGATTTTATTTTGTCCTTTGAACACCTTGATTGGTCATCATGAATATCAAATTTGGTTATTATTATTATTATTATTATTATTATTATTATTATTATTATTATTATTATTATTATTATTATTATTCCTTGTTTGATGTTATTATTTATCATTATTTACTATTGTTTTTTTTGTTATGTATTTTGTGGCTACAATCTTTATTCTACCTTATACTCAACTCCATCTTATTCCTCCTGCACAAGATTCTATTCATTCTTCATCCCTCTGTTAACCATGTTTACCTATGCAAACTCTTTACCTAGACCTAGCCTTGACACACCTAGGAACCTTTGACCCACCCCCATAGATTAAACCTTAGACCTAGCTAGACCTTAGACTAAGGTGATGGCATGTGTTTTGATGACTTGTTATCATGGATTTGACTTGGTATTAAATTTAGTTTAATTTATTAATTTTTAATGTTGTGATATAAAATTAGGTTGATGACATGTTGGAGGTTGTATTAATCCATTTAATATGGCTAGTGGCTCAGATGGAAAAGGTTATAATGTTAATCTATTTTGATAATTATTAAACTCAAGGTTAATCCTTAATCCTTTTTTCTATTGGTTAGTGGTTGGTTAGTAGCTAAGTCTTCCAGATGTGTCATTAATGGTGAGGTTGGTGGAGGATTTATCTTGGGATACAAAGGAGGGTTTCTCTCTCCTCCCATTCAATGCAAAATTGAATAAGGTATGGTAAAATGGATTAAAGGAATGGGATTTTGGATGATGGATAGAGGGAGTTAGGAAGATGGAAGGATGAAGTAGAAAACAATAAAATATTAGCTGATTTTAATAGAGGCCATGTTGGATTTTATAACACAAATAGAAGTGCTTAGAAAGAATATAGAGATTTTTATCTATTTGGATTCTCAGATTTTTCTACGATATCGAGTAAGTTATTTTGATTTTTGGTTTTTCTTATTGACTATGTTAGTTGAAAAGAATGCTAAGAGGTTGCATATGCAGTTTGAAGTCTTAGGACTTCTGAGTGCATATGTAGACCCTATAAATGATATATTTAAATATAACATTGCATATGAACTTTCAATGGATATATATGGGATATATGGTTTTTTGGTTTGAATCCTTTGATTTTTATTTATGATTTGACTCTACATGTAGTTGTTTTTATTAGCTTCCCTATTATGTGACTGGTTGTGGATTTATGGGTTTCATATCAAGAACTGTGTTTTTATATAAAAATGGGTGACTATGTTTTTATATAAAAAGGGGTGATTGTGTTTTTATATAAAGTGGTGACTATGCTTTTATATATAAAGGGGTGACTATAATTTTATACAAAGTGATGAATATTTTTTTCTATAAAAAGGGATGACCACATTCTTATATAAAGTGGTGACTGTGTTTTTATATAAAAAAGGTGACTGCATTTTTATACAAAGGTGACTATGTTTTTATATAAAAAAGGTGACTGTAATTTTATACGTGGATGACTATGTTTTGTATAAAGGTGATTGTGTTTATTTTAAAGGTGAATGTGTTTATGGTGATTGCATTTGTTATATAGGTGACTATGTTTTTATTAAATGATGATTGTGTGGAATATCTATATGTGTGAGTGTTTTAATTTTCATATTTTAATTCATGATGTGATTTGAGTTGCTTTGTATGGACTTCATTGTGAATGTTTACCTAATACAAGCTCTCATGTTTCTATTTGTGTTGATTTTCATGATCATTTGGTGACACATTTTGATTGCAACATTTGTGACAAATCGAACCCTTGTCAAGATGAATGGGATATTTGACTACTATTTTATCTTGAAAATTTGTCAGAATTAGAAGTGATTATGTTATATTTTATTTTGTGACTTTAAAGGAAATTAAGTTGCTTGCCTTTTTATAATGATTGGTAATTTCATTTTCATGGTTGATAATTATATAGTCAGATTTGTTCTTCTGAATGGCATTATGTTTTCAAATGGGTTATGAATGCTTTGTTTATATTTTGGGTCAACTGAGTTATTTGTTTCACCAAGATATTGAAATTTTATATCTTTGAGTCATATTTTTACTTAAGTTATTGCATTATCATATTTATACTAGGATGTATGAGTTGACTATGCATGCTTCTCTATGGTCTTAAGTTTCACACTGGTATTTCATTTGACTAGATTATGATTATTAAAATTTTGGTTTATGATTACATTATTTAGTTTTATGATTATATTATTTTTCTTTTATGGCTATATCATTTTTATTAATTGTGTTGTTCTTTACATCTAAGCTAAAATATATACATATGGATGTGTGTTGGATGTGAGTGCATGTGTATATGTATGCATAAAGTTACCTTTTGACTTATGACCATTGGGTCTTATGATAGTATGGATATTTTATAGATGGTGTCATTTTGATATTTTGACAAAGTCAATTTAAGTTTTGTAAATAAACTTGATTGTGTATGAAAATTTGAGCATATTTCTCTTGGTGGAATATCTAATTGATTTTATGTTGTATTTGAGACTTCAAACTACCTTTATTAAATGGTATGAATATATCAAAGAAGATATGGAAGGATTCGAAAGGAGTATAACTGATTGTGTTTAAATAACTAGTTGTGATTGAGCTTATATTATACTTTGTGTCATTGTTTTTAATTGAATATTTTAAGTTTTACTTGGATGTTTAGTTACTTGATGGGATGTGTTGATTATCATTCCTAAACTAGACCTGAATAACAGATGAGTATATATTGGGTGTCTGGATGGTTAAGGTTGGCCATAACTTGGATAGGGATTCAAGAAAGATAATTTGAAAGATATATAATGGATTAAATTTAATTCATTATATGTCATTCAGTAGCTAAGATTAACCTTCCCCACTTTCAATCTATACTATAGATGGAATAACTATTCTCATCTCACCTCAAAATGATATAGTTGTATTTCATGTATTCTTTTATATCAAGATGTCTTTTGATTTAGAATGTAATTTAATAAAAATTCACTTCATGTTCTTGGTTATCGTAACCACCATCCTACTAATGGTTGGGGTGGTGAGGGCCACCAATGATTGCACTCATAGGGCTGGTTGGGTGTTTTTATCTTGATTAGTTCATCCATGTTCAACTCCATGATTCAATGACTTTGCACATGCATAGGAAAGATGGTAACAATTTAATTTTTTAACTATTTGATATATTTTGTTAGCATTGATATGAGGTTAGATAGTGTTTAGTTACTTAATGTAGTTGTTAGAATAGACATTGAATTAATTAGTATGCAATACTTATTATTGATCATGTCATCTACTAATTTGTGTTATGAATGGATTGATGAATTATATGGAAGTTAAACATTGTATGAGTTAAATTAGCTAAAAATTAATATACTTCAGGGACATTAAATTATTAGTTTTATTTTAAAATTCACATTAAATTAACATTTTATTATAATGTTCATTATATCCAAGCTAGATTTAATTCTAATATATCATGATATATATTCATTGTCATATTAATTTTTGATACAAACAAATTAATCTATGAATATTATCTTGGGACTTACTTAGATGTTTACATTGGTTTATTAATTCTGAAATTATGTTTGAATTAGAATGATATTAATTAGATTATATAAACAATTAAATATAAGTTATGTTGTTGACTCATATTGACTAAATTTAATAGTTAATTTGACTTATCACCTTATTTATACAAATACATAGATGCATATGGATTTATTAATTATTTCAAAAATGCATAGACTTTTGTTAGTTGGTACATGGAGAAAAATAAACCAAATCCTTCTTTCTAAATATGCATTTCAAACATACCTGATTGTGTGCAAGGTATGTAATCTGCATATGCTGATCTAAAAATTCTTAATTCAATTACTTAAATACATATATGTAATCTAATATTTAATGAGTTACTCTTGCATTACTTAATAAATCAAATAGTGGTTAACTGGATCGCATGATTAATCATATGTATGTATAATATTTATACATAGAATAATCATATGATTATGTAAAAGAGCCTGAATAAAATTATAATAATTTCATTCTTATGAATCAATGGAAGACAATGATCAAGCTATATGTCACTAATTTTATATTTGATGATGCATAGTGGAATAACTAATATCTGCAAGCTTGCTGATTTCTTTCATGTTGGGTTGTATATGTTACACTTTCCCCTTCAGATAGTTGAACTTACCTACCTTGCTACCTTGGCTTCCCAATAGAGAAATTTGTAAGAGTTCCTTAAGTGAAATTTTTTATTTTGGTTCCACCCAACTTGAAACCTAAGTGAATTCTATTTACTTGATAATGTATAACTTTGTGCTTGATCATTGATGTTGTTTAAAACACTTGTTGCCTTCTTCTAGTCTAGCTAAATTATAAATTTATTCATAACACAATGATATATTTAGGCATTCATTTACTTATGTGATTATGGAATATTTTATAAAGAGAAATTAATTCTTTCCTAATTAATTATCTAAATTGGTTTCATTATTGAGTAATTATACAAGTTTACTTCTCTTAAAAGAAGAAAATAATTAAAGTTTAATAGTTAATGTCTTAAACACTTTTATTCATAATATCACATTGGTTATGCCAATCTAAATGGTTATATTATTTCATTTCTTGACTACTTATATAATAATGATGTTGATCATAACTATATCATTGATCATTATTATAATAATGGCATCCATGTTGGTAAGTGAATGATTTATGAACTATATAATTAGTGCGATGACCTTAAAGGTTGTAAGGAATTTATGACCTCAATCGGTAGAAATATAGAACCTTATATTCTAAATATGTTTTCTCTTTATGTGATAATATATATTATGTTACGTGAATGATTAAAAATCTGCATGTATTGAAGTAATTTCTGGTTGTTGATTATGTTACTTGTTTATATTATGTAGCATGCATTTTAATGTAAGCCTATGATTAAATTGAATGATAACTTAGGGTAATAGAGTTATCCTTCTTATTTAAACTAACCCTTTAACTTAACCATCCTTGAGAAAGGTTAAAAACCCATTGAGGAGAGTGAGGTATTTACCTAGGGTTAAGGACCTAGAAATAGTCCTATGTGAAAATACAAGTGCTACATATGGCACTCAAGTCCTATACATATATGTATACACTAATACGCCCAAAACCTCATAATCCATCTAATATAATAACATGCTTCCCCATATCACCTTTTAGATGTATTTACCTCTACTTATTTATCTCAGTTCAATCTATTGGTTCTAGTTACGCATACATGAGTGCGTTGAACATTTATCACTTATGTTAACAAGAGATATAAGTGGGTCTAACATGCATCCAAAATGTACTCTGATATATAATTTCAAAAAAAAATGGGGATTTTTCATTCTCGCAATCTTGCTCCAATCACTTCTTCTAGAGCAAAGGTCATTTCTGATGTCCTTAATAAATCCATCAATGAAACCCATTCCAATTGGAATAATTCAATGATAAGGTATCCAAATATCATGGTCAATAGGTCCATCCCAATCTAAATTCCCATTCTAAATTTTTCTAATAGGGTGGGTTGATTATCTTTTAAGTTGATTGTCTCTCTAGGGAGCATCTAACTGATAAGAAACTTCTCGATAAACTTCTATTTCTTCCATACCACTACTCTATGTAGATCATAGGTGATATTTGGGATGGTAAGAGAGAGGTACCTTTGAAAATTCATCTCCAAAGATGATTATTGTGATTATCTTATTTAAGAGATGATGTAGGTATGCTCCTCCTAATATCTTCCATATAAATAACAAGTGTCATAGGAGGTCGATATAGGGCATGACTTCTAGTTTCATAGATATGAAGTGTACCTCTTATCTCTTGAGAGAAAGGAGGTCTATGGAAAATTGGTGCTAGGATAGAGTTAGGTTATATTCATGTGTGTGTGTGTGTGTGTTTCCTTAGGGTATGGCATCCCACAACACTGAGTAGTTATTATAGTCATTTTTTAATACAAGTTCAAAGAGTGTGTATGTGTACTCAGTAGAATCCTTGATGGAGAACCTTAAAGGAGGAAGAGTTCCTTAAAATTCCATAGATGAATATTCCATTGTGCTATAGTTAAGCTAGTACTGGTTTATAATTTAATCACTCAGCTCTCTGAAGAATGTTGTTAAGTCAAAAACACTAGTGGTTAGGGCTCTATCACAAGAGAGTAAGTGAATTTGTAAGTTATCTCAAGATCAAATGGGCACGTCATCTTTCAAATTTCTTGGATATAGATTCAAAATTAGTTTTTAGTTCATGCACCATTAATTTCCAACACCTATAACTTCATTTCATTTATTCAATATGAAATTTTCCACTTCATTTAATGGGTATGCCATGTAGCCACTTTTGACATTTAGTAGGAATGTCATATTGTTACCCTCTACCAAGTGTCATTTCATCACTTATTTGAATTTAGTTTACTAAGTAATGAATTTTTAAATATTTAAAAGTTAGGATTTGGGGTAGAACATTGTTTATGAACATCCTAAACAAAACTTATAAACAATTTCATTGAATTCCAAAATGTGCAACTTCGAGTCATGTACCATAAATTATTGAATACTTTGTTTTGAACAAATCCTCTAAAGGAAACATTGAATAACTAAATTCCTATAGGATATGTAGAGTGTAGAGTGATGAAGGCCAAAATGTGTCAAAGGTATTCATCAAGTAAAATTTTCAAGGGAGTGTCACCTGATAGGTCCCTAGAGTGTGGGAGTGTAGAATACTTAAAAGCTCTACTACTTTGTAATACCTTCATGGGTAACTTGAAGGTATATCTTAAGAGATATATATTGAATCCACCATTGTAAATTTTTGAAATGTATCTTCTAGGATATATTTTGAAGGTACACTTGAAGGTATTACAAGTCCCTTCAAGGTATCACTGATTAGTGCCTCCAAAGTGAATGATAATTCCACTCCTGTGCATGTTGAAGGTATTTCTTAGGATATGCCTTTAACATACCCTGGAATATATGATATAACCCTTGGATGTATCTTTTATGAGCCCATTTTAATGAAAGGATGCCAAGTGGCATACTTTCTAAGATTTGAGAGAATCAAAATATGGGGTGAAAAGCCTTTTAAATTTATCTAAGAATTTTGAAACCTTTGTAATACCTTCATGGGTAACTTGAAGGTATCTCCTAGTAGATACCTTGAAGGTATTTCTTAGGAGATACTTCTAAGGTACCCTTGAAGGTATTATAAGGCTATTCAATTAGTGCCTTCAAAGTGAAGGAAAATTCTACTCATGTGCATGTTGAAGGTAACTACTTGTAGATACATTCAACATCCCCTTGAATGTATGACCATTAACAACACCCTCTGAGGTATCTCCTAGGAGATTCCTTTAATAGAATTAAAATTACCTTGTAATACCTTTATGGGTAACTTTAAGGTATCTCATAAGAAATACATTGAATGAAAAATTCACTCTTGTGCATGTTTGAAATGTATCTCCTAGAAGATACCTTGAAGTTACCTATTGATAGGCATAACTAACAAAACAATCATCTGTAGGCTAGGTTTGATAGTTTTAATCCATTGCAATCCTCTCTTGAAATAATGATTTATGACCCACTCCTACAAATAATGAGTGAGGACACTTTCCCAAGGTTTATTTCACCTACTCTATGTACATTGAACCTCATCAGTAGCTCATTGAGGCCATTTCATACAAGGGTCCTTTTCTAGTTTGAATTGAAGGTACTTCAATAGTTCATGTGTCATGGCTATGGGTATGGATTTTAGTAAACATCCTTTGACATAAGACAATTTCTCTAGGCTTAAGGTCGATACCAAATCCTCTAAAATTATGATATATGAATAGTTGTAAGGTTTTTTAGTTTTTTGGTGTTTGTCTTCCTAGGTATTGGCAGTAGCTGTGACATTTTTTGTAAACGTATCTAAGTCAGCCAACATTGTAATACAATTACACTTTTATCTCTTGTTGTCAAATGTTAGTCATTTATAGAATGAAATGGCATGGAACTTCCCATGGTTGGTAATGTGTGTAAGAATTTAGTGTTGATTGATATCCATCATACTTTAGGATCTATTTACCATATCATCAGTTGTGATGAGTGTTTGTGACTCATACCACACATGGAGGTTGGTTTATCTTTTTGAAATAATGATGAATCCTCATATGGTAGTTCATCCACATTTCTCCAATGTTTAACACCTCACCTCAAACCCCTTAAGTTGAATATTTGAAACATACTTCCCTCTCTTCTTTTTCCTTCAAAATAAATGTTTGTAGATTCATTTACCTATCAATTTATATTGGTTGGTGATTTTATTTACTTATAATCGTTGACACACTTAATACTTATATTTAAAATTCCATCCACTTTCCTCTAGTTAGTCCTACTTTGGCTATGATATTCCTTTGTGGACCTTGCCATAAAGTCAATGGGATGTTGAAGGTATCTCTTAGGAGATACCTTAAAAATGCTTATTAGTGAAAAGGATAGCTCAGTAGTTACTATTTTTAAAAATTACATATATCTCACTAAATTAGAACCCTAAGTAAGTATGGTGTTATACTTTTAGGATATGCCTAGTAAGTGTTTGGTATGTTATAAATGCATAGATACCTATTAGGCAATCCCCTTTGAATGAGTTTTACATTTCTCTGTATATAATTTATTTTTAGTTTGGTCATACACTTTTATTTTAAATTCAAGTTAGTGTATTTATTGTGAATATTTAATATGTATTTTATATTGTAGATTATAATTCACATTTGTTGATATACAAATAATCACTAGTTACTCACAAATAATTTTTTAAATGATATAATATGCAACTTTGATTTTTAAAAATATCAATAATTAAATCATTTCAATGGCTTTGTAGAATGTCTTCAAGCGAGAAAGAAATTCCTACACTTAAAAGGCAGAAGAAGGCCTCAATAGAAGAAAATTTGGATATAGTACCATTTAAACTACCAAAATTAAAATTAAATCCACATCACCATCTTTCATTTTATGGTGGAAAAAAAATTCTCTTTCTGATTAGTATTTTGAGTTGTTTAGTCTAAAAAATATGCATGTAGATATTTATTTATTTAACACTATATCTGGAAAAGAATTTTCTCAGATTGGACTAGTCTTTACCTGTGATAAGGATGAACTTGAAGATGTCATTCAATTCCAACTAGAATTAAATAACGAAGAAGATGGAATTCTCCATTGTGTTACAATTAATTTCAATAAATTAACACCCAGTAAAATGGAATTATCAATAATGAATGTTTCTCCTTGTGAACCTTTTGGGTTTCATTTGAACATTTATGATAATGTTGAAATGCCTAGGTTGATAGATATGTGTAATTTTGTCCTTAGAATGCAAAATATGTTTAAATAAAAACATGAACAAGGAGAAACAACTTCTACTTTCCACCATGTAAATATGCATTTAAGATACCTTGTAATTATGACAAAAAAAACATTAAAGAAAACAAGACAAACAAGGGGGAAATATTTGTATTCATATTTGAAAAAGGTTATACAATTACTTACACTATTGTAAAAATATAAGATTAAAGATAAGGTTCATACACTTTTATTGGCATAAAGTTTTGATCAGACACAGTGTGAATTCTCTACATGGTATTATTCTTCTAGCAATTACATCTTGAACATTCTTATAAATTTATATGAATTGGGGATGCTAATATCAAAATAATAAATATAAATGAAAGAGGGGTGAATTATATAATTCATTTATTCATAAAACATAATGAGGTTTCAATGAAGGATACTTTGTTAATTTCTTTTGATCCAAATAACCCTCAATATATTATCAAATCAAAAGAAGTCCTTGAAAATATGATCGAGAAAAAAAAGCATAAGGTTCAAAATTGTAGATGGACAACACACACTTATATCACAATAGATAATTCTTTCAGATGAGAAATACAATTCACTATCATTAAGAAACAAATGTTCTATTAGAAGGGCAAGATTTTTAAAAATAGTTTCTATGTTACATATTGTTCACAAATATGTAACCAATATAATGAAGCAAATGAAGTAATTTATAATACTTCACTCAAATAAAGTGTTTAATATGCACGTGACCTTATCCAATTGAGAGGTTGTAATGATCTTGAAATAGGGAAAACAAGATAGAAGAAATACATGAACACTTGATAGACACTTTTTCACACAAATGAACTACTCAACACAACAATTGTAGGAGATAAAATGACTTCTTTTCATGGAACAACCCATTTTGGATTGTTTTCATAAGGAATTTGATTTTTTTGAAAGTGGTACTTTATCAAGTTTAGAGAAATAATATTTAAACCTAATTCTTACAAAAATACTAAGAAATATCCAAGGGCTTTCAGACAAACAAAAAATAGAGCTAGTAGATTTATTTGAAAAAAAGGTCTATTTCCTTCTTTAAAACCCCTAGGTGCAGCAATATGGACACTTGGTAAAAAAAGTGAAGCTAAAAATTAATATATTATCAAAAATTGTATATTATTTCACTAATCATGATCTTACACTTCCATCAGAAAATAATCACACCTAAAAATGTAATGGAGCATTATAGAATTTATATGAAAAGGTTAGAATATTTGTGTGTCTTGAATGAAAGTATTTCAAAAAATTAAAAAAGTTGGGAATTAATATCTCTATATTCAATAACCATATTGAAAAAATATCTAGATAGTGATGGAGGTCAATTTCCTAGGACAAATATATAAATTTTTAGTTGCCATTAGAGCCCCCATGTCTTTGGCCATCCATTTTAGAATATTTTAGTGAAATGTTCATTGATAGTGTGAATCTTGGTTTGATAATTATTTATCTTTTGAATTTCATTAAAAATTTTAAGGAAGAACATCTTCACCTATTTCTTTAGGCATTTCTTTACAAATTTATTTTTTGGGTTTTCAATTTATTCATCATTCATAAACTTGAGTAATTATTTGGCATTCATAACTCTCTCAAAAAGTTGTGTTAGTCCCTTCCATTATATGCAAAATATAGGTGTCATACTTTGGCATCCAGATAGTGATGGATTCAATTGGACACATATTAAATGTATCATTTTTCTCAAGATTCCCTTATTTTTCAACTTGAAGATTTCACCCACCATTCACATCAAAGTAAATTGGAAGAAGGTGTTGACATCAGTAAAGTACCAACATTTCAATTTATTGGTTCACACAAAATAGGAAGTCCATTAAAAATGATTTAGATAAATTATTTTTGGAGAGATTTATCTCTACTTTTAATAATTTAGATAATGTGAAGTGCTAGGGGTATATATAAGATCTAGATTGATGCGTACTTGTGCACAAATTCAAAGTAATTTATCTTCCATTAAATAAATTTAACAACAAATAATTTTTAATGTTGAATTTCAAAAATGTTTGACACATTCATGGTAACCAATACCAAAACAACTACTTCAATCACTACAAGTGCATAACATTTTCAATTTATTTTATAATCATGCTTTATTTTTTAAATAAAAAATCTTAACAATTTTTTGGTGTGTATGCTTTTATTTTCAAACCTAACAGCTTATAAATCTTTTAATGTGTAGTAATATGGCATTGAATGAAAGCAGAGAAATAATAATGATGGAAAATCAAATCAATAAACATGAAAAATTGTAAGTTGAAGAAAGTAAGATAAGATCATGCATACTTATACAATCATATAATTTTTTATTTTGTAATTATTTATAATACTAACAAAATATTTTTTGTCTATTTATGTCTCAATTAAAATAGTTCACAACACATCTCTACAAATTTGTGTATCAAACAAAACAACCCAAGACACAGTTGTAAAGCTTGAAGCCTCTACAAAAATAACACAAGGTAAAATTCTACAACAAAAAATATTTTTTAAATACAAATACCAAATCAAATGATGATGATGATGATGATGATGATGATGATGATGATGATGATGATGATGATGATGATTTTTAGTTACTACATTACATAATTCCTTGCAGGGTATAAATAAAAAAGGTTCAATGAAAGAGTGCAATTGGACAAACTACAAAAAGGCAAAAAAAAGGTGAAAAACTCATTTCAATGAATGTGTAATTACACAATTTCAGATACTAAAATATATAAATTATCTTTATTTATTTAAACACATTACAATTAAATTTTTATTTATCGACAAGATAGAGTAAAAGATAATAAAATATAGTACATCAACTTAGGATTTGAAAGTGTGGGTTCATTTTATTGTTGTATCAACTTGAATGTGGTTGTATTTACCCATTTAAATGTTGTTTAAATATTGAATTTTCTCTATTTAAAATTACTCAATATGTGATATACTATGTTTTGAAGATAATAAATTGCCCTTAGAGTATGCATGATCTTTATTTCAGAGCTCATTTGGTGAAAAAGGGCATGCACGCATGCGCGCGCGCACACACACACACACACACACACACACACACACACAAGCATGTATGTAATGGAATATGTGTGAATATGTTAAATGACCTAAATAGACTGTATAAGTAATCGGATTTGTTTTTAATTTTATAATATGATGAGTTACATCTATTTTAATAGATGAATAAGAAGTGTATGTTATGGTGAAGTTATGATGATCCATTATAAACATGTATATACATATTAATGTTACAAAACTATCAATAAAAATTATATATCCATGTATAATGAGTATAGTTACATGTGCCTTAGCATGTATATATTTTTGCATATGTTTATATGAATCTTTATAAGATTTAAGGAAATGAAAATAAAAAAATGCATCAAATGAAATGCAATATGTTTATATGTTAAAATATAAAATGCAAATCAAAAGTGCTTCAATGATCAATCTAACATGTAAAACATTTTCTTGGAATTTTTTCATGTTATATTTCTTATAATATAATAGTGTTAAGAAATGATTGCTTTTTTTTTTAACAAATTTTAGATGTTTCAAAGGAGCTAAAACTAACTTCTAAAAAACTATTAATTTTTTATTTGGATGACTTATTGTTTGGTGTGTATAAAATAAAAGATATGTAAATGAATGTTATGAGAAGACAATAAGATTATATAATAATAAATATGACATACTACATTTGAGATCATTCCAAATAAATTTTGAAGGTGGAACTGTAGTCTTTTACTTACATTAGTCTTTGGTTAATAATAGAGGACAATCATTTGAGGCTAATACATCAAGCCATGGATTACACAAGTTCAAATTTAATGTTTTTTGGGTAGAAAAAATATTATAATACCTTCAATAAAAATATGGATAAATTGGATGAAGTTATTTTTAAAGGTGCCTTTGGAGATGATTTTTCAATTACCAACATAGTATTCATTGATTACAATTCTCAAAAATGTGTTACAAAATAAAAATTACAAATGCGTTATGTTATGATAAGTAGATATAGTGGAAATGGAATTTGGAAAGATGAAAAGTATTAGAGAATCAAAATTATGTCTATCAACACATTCTTGGGAGAAACAAAAAAATCCATGCCATCAACCATGAAACATTGTTTAGAAGGATGTAACTTTACCATATGATTTTTTCAAGTGTATTTACTAATTGTAAACTATAATTTTATTAAAATTATCATCAATTTCATATAAATAAAATATATATTATTTAAAATTTAATTCAACTTTTTTAAAATTTATGGATTTTAATTTAGTAATACATTGGTCTCGTTTCATGCAATTTGATTTATAGTTGGAGATACCTTAAAAGTATTGAATCATGTCCACATTTGAAAGATGATCCTATAAGAAGTGGATAATCCATCAGTTTAACTTGAAATTACCCAACATAATCCATTATTAAATTGACACATGTTCATGAAGATCTTCCCAATGAACATCAAATAGTTCTCAAGTCTCTTTCTCATAAAATTTGTTAGTTGATGCCCCATTAATGGGTTAAGGTTAGATAGTGTTTTATCTCATCCATATGCTAGGTCTCCTTGGACTCCACCTACTAATTTATTTAAATTATATTTTGATGGATCAACACAGGGAAATCCAATAGCCTCAAGAGTGCGATGCTGTATTTAGGATTGTTCTGGTTCTCTCACTCATGCCACCTGATCAAACCTCCCAAATAGAACTAATAATGAATCTAAATCCTAGGTACTTGTCCTTGGCATATAAATTATAGGAAAATGTGAAATTAAATACTTAATAATTGAAGGAGATTCTAATCTCATAGTGGAGGCAATTTATAATTAGCATGCTAAGGCTTGGTAACTAAACAACATCCTCCACCTGATTTAGCCTCTCGTAGATGAAACAAAATATTTTTTAGCATCACATTACTTTAATAAAGATAATAAATAATAAGATTTCCTTATGAATGGGGGGTGTACCAAGTGACTGATGTAGTGATGGATAATGGATATGATCAGTGGTTAAGACATGATTTGGTGGACCTTTGACATCACCTATAGTGATTGATGGGACTTTCTAAAATCCTGTTAGACTGTTGCATTCAATTTTAGGCATACTAGAGATTTGACATGCGTAAATGGATTTTCACTTCATGGTTTCACATTAATCCTTTGGGTGTGGTGTTTTTTTATCATTATATGTAGTAACTCACTCTAAGTGATTAACTACCAACATTTATCTCTCCTTATCACATTCATTCTTTATTTTTTCCTCTAACTAGATTACTTCTACTATGAATATGTATTATTCTATGTCAAGCTTGATCATTATTACCCTTATTTTGCCTCTCCATGTAGAGTATCATGAAATGGATTTATGAGATAGTGTATCAAATTGTAGACTCTGTTTCATCTTTTGGATTCTAAAAGTGGAGGTTTTGGATGCAATTCAAACTATTATTGGTGAGGATTACCTTCATCATGTCTAGCATAACAAAAATAATGTGTATATGGCATCACTTTTTTATAGTAACCTTATTTAAGTGGTCCAAAATAGGGAGGAAGATTTTTAAGTGGTAAAAGACTTAGTATGGAAAGAATTTTGGGGTGGCCTCATTGGCTAGCTGACTAACTTTGAGGCAATAACTAGTTTGTACTATCTTGGCTTAGTTTTTATAAGTATATTTTAGGAGATGGAAGCTCATTATGTTTATTTTCATTATAATTACATGGATATGGTAGGGGGTGCACAAGATGCTATTCATGTGCATTCCTAGCTAGAATTGTTACCATCACTACTCCCCTTCATCGATAAATTTAACTTGGATGCCCTAATATCGACAACACATTATTTGGTCAACTTTTGTTCAAGATGAGGTGTGGTGGATTATTTAGATGTGAAAATTTCTAAAGAACAATGTGGTCACTATAGAACTGCAGTATATATGGAATTGATAAATGCAATTGCTTAGTGATTGAAAATCATGGAGCTACATGCAAAGTAACATGGTCTAAACTCATCCTTGATATGTATTGTTTTACTAGATTGCTCTTTGTGAAGTATGCTCCTTATTCTTGTTGTGTCTCTAAGGTTATCTATTGGTTTTTGTTTCTCTCCATTTTAGGACTTGTGTTTTAGATGTTAGTGTCATAATGATGGTAATTAGCATCATTATTAATATTATATATTTATATTCCAATTTATTCAAAATGATCTATGTCCAAATGGTTTGAAATAGTCCAATTTATTTGGAATATAGTAAAAATATTTTTGAAAAAAAAAATTACCACTCCACTTTAATGGGTATAAGTTCAAATTATTCAGAATAGTACAAATTATTTAGAACACTTCAAATTATTTGAAACAATCTCAATCTAAATTGTTTATAATAATCCAATTTGTTTTAAATATAGATCAAGCCCAAAATATTTGAAATAGTCCAAATTAGTCAAAATGATTTGTGCCCAAATGGTTTGAAATAGTTTGATTTATTTAGAATATAAAAAATTTATTCTTGGAGAAAATTTTCTCCACTCCACTTTAGTGGGTATAAGTCCAATTTAATTGAAATAGTCCAATTTATTCAAAATGATCTGTGCCCAAATGGTTTGAAATAGTCCAATTTATTTAGAATATAGAAAAATTATTCTTTGAGATTTTTTTCTCACTCCACTTTAATGGGCATAAGTCCAAAATATTCGAAAAAGTCTAATTTATTAAAAAATGATTTGTGCCCAAATGGTTTGAAATAGTCCAATTTATTTGGTATATAGAAAAAAATTCTTGGAGAAAATTTTCTCCACTCCACTTTATATAATCCCAAATTATTTAAAATAGTCTAATTTATTTGAAATGATTTGTGCCCAAATGGTTTGAAATTGTCCAACTTATTTAGAGTATAGAAAAAATATTTTTGGAGAAAATTTTCTCCACTCCACTTTAATGGGTATAAGTCCAAATTATTTGAAATAGTCTAATTTATTCAATATGGTTTGTGCCCAAATGGTTTTAAATAGTCCAATTTATTTGAAATATAAAAAAAAAAACTTTTTGAATTTTTTTTTTCCACTCCACTATAGTGGGTATAAGTCCAAATTATTTGAAATAGTCTTCTATAGGACATGGTACATATCAATTGAATCCATCACCAACAAATTTAAAACCAAATATAGAGAAAGGAAAACCAAATATACCAAGTAGAAGCTTACAAAAAGTGCATGATACATTTTTTGATTCTACTATGCACACATATGACACATATTATTCATGAGATGTTATTCATTTAACACTCCTCATATATTCTCATCCACATGTTGAGATAATTAGATATCTTCCGCATTTTCAAACACTCCTATAGAAACTTAAAATGATCTAATTACTACTACTCCAAAGATATTACATGGAATTAAACTATGGGTTCCATGAACCCCTATTCCTTATATTACTTAGTCATGACCATATATTCTTATTATGCATATATAGAGTACCATGAATTATACATATCTAGACATGACACACATGCATGCTCCTTAGTAGTACCACTAGTTTGATATACGATATTTAGAGTTTGGAGATACCTATGAGAACCCCTTGTACAAGATCATAGGCTAGCCTTTTATTTTCAAATATTTTAAAAATAGAAAAAAAAAATTAAAAAATAATAATAATAATAATAATATATTCAATAAAATACATAAAACATTCAAATGAATTCAAAAAATATAAAAATATTCAGCATAACCTTGTTTATTATCTCCTTGGCATCTATGTTATTTGTTTAATGTTAGTAGATAGCATATAGTTTCATTTATATATAGACATGTGTTTTTTACATCTTTGAAAGTGATACAAGCATACCTAGACACATGATATATGCACTTATATTTTTTTATCCCTCTTCTACCCACGTCATATAATATATTTGGGGAATTTGATTCTTTGACCATGATTGATACAGGTTACATATCTTTTATAATCATTTATACATTATCATGTTTGAAATAATATACTAATGCTTACACATGTTTATATCCATGCTCATATGTTTGATAGTGTACTTGATATGCTATGTTACATAACATTTTTTTACTAACACATATATGCAAGGACTACTATGATATGATTATGTTTCATCTATTTGTATTACATCAATTCCTTGAGTTTACTCCATTTCTTGATATTATCTTTCTTGTGGAACATTCTAATATGTTCATTGCTTGTTGGCCCCTACATCATTGTATGTTTATGGGACATTTGAATATGTCATTGTATTAACATTTGACTATGGCATTCCTATCGATTGTGTGGAATTTGAACATGCCCATTGTATGAGGTATCCTTGGAACATTATTTTGCATTACATTGAGTGCACTTGTGTGTCCTTTATTTTTTTGAGCTTTTATTATTAATCTCTATATGTTGTCATGATACATATATCATGCATCTTATAACTTGATGGGATCAAATAATATGAGATTCATTTAATTACATACTTTTTAATTTTATCCCTATATCCTAAATTATTCATATATAAATTATATAGTTACCTTATATTTTTTAGGTAAGTTACCTATTAGAATCTATCTCCCTCACCATAAAAGGTGGGCATATTGGTGGGGACATGTCATAGAAGCATGACCTCCACATTTTCATAGTTTCAAGATTTTAGTGACGATAAATCATAAAGTCATCACCTTCAAACTTAAGAATTTACTTAGTATCTTCAGATTTTAGTGGGGGCATGTCACAAATACATGACCTCCACACTTGCACAATCTCCAATTTAGTTTCATTTTTCAAATATACACCAGGGTCAGAATCCTCTACATTACAATGATTTTTGCATATATCTAAAACATGGTTTTTTTATATTTTTGACACATAATCTCAAAATGAGATATATTATAAATGCATATAACATGTTATTGTACCAAATATTAAAAAATTTACCAATTATATTATTCATCAAGACATACCAATTACACTAGGATATATTGTTTCAATCCTTTTTTTACTGTAATAGTTGGTTCATTTCATAGGTTGAAGTGATTAAATTATTCAACCTAACTAGATTTATATCTTGGAGTGATTAAATCAGCAAATGTGATTGTATATATAGGATGAGTTGATTAAATCACTCACCATCACCAGATTACATATTCACATTTGAGTTGTACAATTGAGATTTAGTGATATCAATGGTCATGTCACAACTCACCCTCATACAAGATTGGGGGAGTAGTACCTTCCAATATTCTTCTTCAAGTATCCAAGGTTCAAGTCTAAACCTCTTTGATCTATAATACTTCATAAGGAAACATATTTACCAATTCAAAGCATCAAGAGGCAACATGGTTATATTGACACGTGTTCTCATTCCTTGCTCTCTTTCTTTTCATATATTTTAATTATTTAAAATTTCATATTAGATAAACTAATTTATATTATAACATGATAGGTCATACATATGAAAAGCACTCAAATTGGGATCAAGCAAAGGCAAGGTGTGTTGTACACACCAAGGTATGTATTTCTTTCCTTTAAACTAGTAATTTCATCTTTATGTAATATGGAGGAGGGGGGAGAGGGCAAATGTAGATATTAAAACTAAATATTTATAGCATATTGGTCTTCTATGTTTGACTAATATCAATTAGGGATCTACCCTTAAGTTCTTAACCTCTTTTTTGTCTAAAGGATTGAATTCACCATGTCTAAATGCTTATCTCTTTGTCTGATCCATATAATTTTGATGACCAGGTATATTGCACTGCATATAAAGATTAAAACCTAATAAATATCCTTCACTAATAATATTAGATTTATATCTATTTTCTATCCTTCTAAACACTACCATCAATATAGGGTGATAATGTCCAGATCCTTGTCTACTATTCAGTTTCTAAAATTCATCCAAATTGTAAATATTTTGAAACTTATGGGTGAGCCTATTTATCTTATTGAACCTCACCATGAGATATTTTATAAATGTGTGGTTAAATATAATTCTAAGCCTTCTCATTTCCCATCTAGAAAATACCAAGAAATCACCTACTAAATCTCAATCAATAAACTACACAACCAATCTATTATATCATATTCATCCCTATTTACATATTAAAAATAAAATTAGTCATTTGATAAGTCTGAATCACTCAAATAGTATCCCATGTGTAATATTTGTCAATTTATAAGCTATATCACTAAATGTATCTTTATATAGTATATTTCACCCTTTTGCGCACACTCCCACAAATCGAGGAGAACTACATAAGTATAAGTCCCTCCTTTGACTATTAGATATGTAAGTAGGGATCAATGATAGATGAGTCATTTAGGTTAAGTAGACACCGTCAGTCCACTAACCAATATTTAGAAAAATCACTAAAATATTACCAAAGAGTGACAACTTATATCGTAAAGTTGAATATAATAGTAAAAGGGTGATAGAAAACTCAAAACAATGAAGTTGTTTGCATCAAAATTTAGTCATTATTCCATACTAGACACTTATTTTATAGTTAGATAGTAGTAAAAATGATAATGTCCAGATCTGATGATAGTGTCCATAGATACGAAAAGTACAATTTTTAGAATCATAAGTCTAATATAGAATATTGATATTGCATACTTTCCACCTATTTATAATCTAGATCTATTTGCACACAGTAAAACTAGATAATTATCATTTCTCTTTGATATTACAATCAATAAAACATATTTCAAATTCGGTACTTTATATATGTATCATATATTAGTATCATAATTCAAAATATTCATTTATCTGGGTTTGTAATTGATTGTCTTTTTATAGATTAGTTTATTGCCCTTGTGTTTAACCCTATCCCCAACCTTTCTAAATTTATGGTTAAACACTTTAGTCTTCATGCATGTCCATCAACAACTATTTTTATTAAGTTTGGTATGCATGTTCAAATGGGCTTAAAAATATGAACCTATCCCATACAAATTAATTTTACACTCATGAATCAATTTTAACTCAATTTATTATATAGTTACAAAGATATAGAATTTTTATAATTTTAAAACTCTAAAAAAATACTAAAATATAATATTAGACCCTTAGATGATCAATTATGGCCATGGAAATATATCTAAAATGAATAAATTTACACTTGAGATAAAATACCTCCATTCTTGTTTATGATAGTTTGGACACTCAAACTCTTTGTGTCCTTATTCTCCACATCTGTAACTAACACAAGGTATGTGTGGACCATTCCATCCTCTACCACAACCATAGCCTCTACCTATCTAAAATCCCCTTCCTCTTTGCACATATAGAAACCCTTTCCTATGATATTCTTGATGTTTAGTATCATGTGATTATTCTTCTCTCATGGGATTAAACTTGCCTCTTATGGTACTAAAACCATCTCCTGCCCTTGTTAGATATGATTATCCTATTTTTATCCTAAATGATCTTCTAAAACCCTATCTATTTTGTTTTTATTCTACCTTCAAAACTAATTGATAAGCATCATCCATAAAAAGTATTATATGAATTATCAATTCATATTGAATATAAAACTTTAAAACATTGAAATATCTTGTAGCCATAAGTTTAATCATTCTACAATTGTATGGGAATCTTGTAAAAATCATATGTACATTACTGTATACTACGATCCTTTTGCCTTAAATTATGGATTATTATGTATATCATTTTTACATAATCTATAGGAATAAATTTCTCCCTAAGATTCTTATCCATATTGATTCAAGTATTGGTCTTTTCTTTACCCTTTCTTAGTCTCTCTTTCTGTAGGTGATCCTAAAAAATCATTGTTTGACTCTTCAATTTTTTGCATGCAAAACTTAATTTATTTTATTATTTCATACTTCTCTACTCAAAATAAATTTACATATTATTTAACTAGTTTATCATCTCCTCTAGAACTATAAACTACCTCCATACTTTGAAACATCAACCTTGATTCCTTTGTTTCTTCCCTCTAAATCTTAAATCATCCTCTCTTCCATTGATTGCATCTGTTCATGTTCTTCCTCATTTTTTTAAAATTCCTCTTCATTATATATTTATTCCTTTATTTTTTATTTATTCTTACATTTATTCTGCTTATTGCCTTTGTCTTTGATTTGTAATAATTACAGTCTATTTTTTCACCTACCTCTACAACTATTACGTATCTCTATTCATCTAAGCAATTCCTCTTCCTCTCAGCATTTTTACACATGTTATTCAATCAAAAAATATTCTCCCAAAATACAATTTTAAAAATAAATACAAATTAACAAATATATTACCTCCAATATTCAAACTTGTTCTAATACTAGATGATGAAACCAAGAACTAGAAAACCAAAAAAACCCAATAGGCACAATGCCCATAATTTCATGAAATAATAATCTTTGTTTATTCTCATTGAATAATGAAAATCATTACATAAGAGTATTTAAATAAACTTACACTAAAAAAATAGATTGACATTAATAAATAAATAAATAAAATCTAAATAATCTAAAATCTATCTCTAGCTAAGTAACCCATGTTATTTTTAGTAACTTTCATCTTCATGAAATTTTGACAAATACTATTTGTAGTAAGTTTTGCATGCAAACTCATATGGTCATAAAAATAGCCACTTATCCTTTACACACTAAATTTATAAAAATAGATGAATTTTAACTCAAGTTCATGGCTAATTATAAATATATCTAATTTATAAAATTACTAAAAAAAATACTAAAATACAATTTTAGACCCTTAGGTGATCACTTATGGCCCTAGAAATATATCAAAAATGATCAAATTTACTCTTGGATGATCATATTGCATCCTTTATTGTTCATGATAGTGTGGACACTAAAACTATCTATGTCCTTCTCCACATCTTTAACAAACATAAGCTTTGCATGGACTATTCCATCATCTACCACCACCATAGCCTCTACCTCTCTAAAATATCATTCCTCTTTGCACATATCAAAACCCTTTCCTATTATCTTATTTTTTTGTCTCATCTGATTATTATCCTCTAGTGGGATTAAACCCACCTCTAATGGTATTGAAACCACCTCGTCCCCTTAATAGACATGATTTTCATCCTTTTGGCCTAGATGATTTTATTAAAGCCTATCTATTTTGTTTTTATTTTGCCTTAAAAGCTAATTGATAATCCTATTCCATGAAAGATATTATATGAATTCTCAATTCATCTTTAATAGAAAATGTAAAACCATTTACATACCTTACATCCATGTGTTCATATGTTTTGTCATGCTTCACTCATATGTAAATCTTGTAAAACTCATCTATATATTTTTGTATATTGTGATCCTTTTGCTTTAAATTATGAAATATTATGCATAACATTTGTGTATAATATATAGAAATAAATTTATCATAACTTATTCTCCTTCTTGATCCAATTATTAGTCTTTTCTTTACCCATTGTTTGTCTCTATTTCTATAGGTGACCCCACCAAATCATTGCATGAACACTAAATTTATTGCATGCAAACATCATTTTATTTTATTATTTAAGAATTTTCCATCAAATTTTTTTTTGATAATATTTAATGATTATATCAACCCATCTAGTTCTAATATACCTCTATAGTCTAAAACTTCAACCTTGATTCCTTTATTTCTTACCTCTAAGTCCCAAACCATCATCTCCTTCATTGATGGTATATGTTTTTGTTCTTCTTGATTTTTTATAATTTCATCCTCAGGGTCTATTTATTCCCTTTTTCCCTCTCCATATTGCCTTTGTCTTTGATTTGTGGTAATTATAGTCAATTTGTTCATCCGCTTGTGTAGTTAATGCATAATTGTGTTCATATGTGCAACTCCAACTCTTCCTCTCAACATATTTACACCTATTATTCAATAACAGAATATTATCCCAAAATATGATTAAAAAACCTAATAAATTTCACAAATATATTATCTTAAATATTTTAACTTTCTCTAATACCAAATGATTAAACCAAGAACTATCAAAATAAAAAATATCAATAGGCACAATACCCAAAAATTTGTGAAATAATAGTATTTATTGAATATAATTGAATAATCAAAAGAATTACATAAGAGTATTTAAATAAACCTCAACTCAAAATTAGAAAATCTAAATAATAACTGACCCATGTTATTTTTAGCTGTTGTTATTTTTAGCAACTTTTGTTTTCATGCAAATTCAACAAACACTATTTTTAGTAAGTTTTGCATGTAATCCTATATGGAATTAAAAATATACACTTATCCTCTACATGTTAATAGATAAATTTTAACTCAACTTTATGTCTGGTTACAAATATGTCTAATTTTCAAGATTTGAAAATACCTAAAAAATACTAATTATAATATTAGACCCTTATATGATTAATTATTACCCTAAAACATATCAAAAAAGGCACTTACCCACTAGAACTAATTAAGAACATATTATCCTCTTACCAACTTATAGATCAAAAGTTATGGCCTCTACAAAATAGGTGTCTGCATCATAATAATATATACATTATTATAATTATATATTATATTAATATTACTATAAATTTTTAATAATGGTTTATATAAAAATCATTTATTATTACATAATTTGGTATTATGGAAATTATATACTATTAATAGTATAATAATAGATATTATAATATAATAAATAATAATATTAATACATAGTACAATATAATATATTGGTATATATTAATATAAACCATATTATATTATTATAGTATAATACTATAATTATAAGTATAATTTTATATATACATCAACATATGTTACAATAATAATATATTAATATAATATAATAATGTTTAATATATAACATAATATCTTAAAATAATAAACTAATATTATTATAATTCATATATATTAATTATAGGATTTTTAAAATGAATGTCATACTAGTGTTTCTTAACACTTCATGTATAGAAGGTGAGATGGGGTCAATGGCCATGGATTATGATTGTGTATAATTATTATTTTACACTCTTTCACTTTATAAAATCTTGCTTTACCAAAATAGAAAATTACATACCTTCCACCATAACTCATACTCTTCAATATGTCAGTTGTAACATCCACAAATCAAGCTATACAAAATATGGTGGTGCATAATTTTAGATACACTAGACTACCATAGAACTTAGAGAGAGTATTGAAAAACTGGTGGGTATTCAAACATAATTTCAATAGACTACTCAAAAAATGGAATTGCTTATAGCCTTGGTGGAAATTTTAATTATCCTTCATTGACCCAAAAAAGATATATGTGTGTTATTGTTATGAATATAATCATTGTTCTTAGTGTCATTAAAAATGAGAATGTAAAAAACATTAAAAATGTACATATCCATATTTATTTGCATATGGAATCTTGCATCAATTGATTATATTATATAGGTGCCACCTTTACTTGAAGATGCATTCTCCATTTTTTTTTCGAATTGATTTTAGAGTCATCTGATTAGAATTTATATAGTTAAAGATTAAAAAATTCATCTAATTAGTTTTTGAATCATCTAAATTGATCATTGTATGATCATATTTGCATCCTTTTACTGTAAAATATAATCATTGTTTTCAACTATAAAATACAATCAATTTTTGTTAGTAGATTATATGAGTTTCAAGTAAAATTTTGAATAAGGTATCAAAAAATTTAAATATTTATAATAAATATATAGCTTACATTTGGGTAAGTGCACAAAGTTGGGTTAAAAAAGGGGCCTAACCGTGGACATGTTTTACCTAAAAATTGAGAAATATGAACTTACATAGATAATTTGAGATGGTTAGACTCAAAATTCAAGGATGGTGCAAGAACATGAAATGTATAATTTTGATTATAGTTTCCAAAAAACTAATTTTTTTCAATAATGGTTACATATAACTAGGTCAAACATATAAATTTTGAATATGAACTCTTTTTTATTAAAAAAACAAAATAGATATCTAGTCATGCAACCCCTCATTTTTTGAACATCATTTAATATTGTTTAGAACTATTTGGTGAAGATTTATATAAGATCTATAGTCTGTAACATAGATTTTTTTTATAATTTTTCAATGTGTGTACACACACACACACACACACACACACACACGCATATTACAAGTGAATAGATCCTAAAAACTGATAAAAAAAAATGAATAGTCGATCATGCAACCCCCTAACTACCTAAAAAATGAAAACTAGTTTTTTTAATGCATGTAGAACTAGGCATATTTTGTAACCAAATAGTTATTTTTGCATTTGGATCACCAAAAAAGATACATAAACATATATAAGCATGCATATTTGCAGCATGTAATGGCCTAAAAAATCTATAATTAGAAATCAACATAGATTGAAACCTTAAAATAGTTCAAAAATTATAAAAATCATATATCTAGAAAGAGGAGAGCATACTTGTCATTATGGTAATAATTTTATGAATTTTTTCATTGAAATTTGTAGTGTATTTGGCTATGGAAATTAAATTTTGTTGTTTATTTCATGAAAACTCTTGGATTCAACTATGTGTTGATAGATCCAAGCCTTTGGCTCAAGAATCCAAGCCATTTTCAAGCCAAAAGGCTTGGATTTGAATTCAAAATTGAAATAATGCATATGCATTATGTAACACATATGTGTTATATAATGTTTACACATTATATATAATAAAATTAAAAAAACATGTATTCAAAGGGGGGTTTGTAATTTCTTCATACAATGTGATAGGAACACATATGCATTATGATATAATGTGTATGTGTTAATTTCACATTTCACAAATGAAAAAAAATGAGTTATAGGAAAGGATAGGTGTTTTAGTTTGATAAAATAAATGTTCCTTATATATTCCTTATACTTTAAATTTGTTATAGTAAATATAATAAATTAGGGTCACTCTGCATGTGATAGAGTTGGTCTCATAGTGGCACGCCTTATGATGTGGAATATAGTTTTTAAAAATATAATCTAGTTAGTAATTAGGAATTTTCAAGATTTTGATATTGAACCTAGGGATTTCAAGCCATCATATTTGCAATTAATGTCTATTTTTAGTAAACATATGGTCATTTTTTAGGTTTTTGTGCCTTTTAAATTGTTTGTTGCCATTTTTAAGAGTCCTAGGTTTGTCAAAATTGATGTTTAAAAACCCCTCACTTTGAATTCAAGATAAAGGGGTGTTATTTGGATAACATAGGTCACATTGATGACTTATGCACATCAAATAACCACTTTGTGTTAATTTTACTTGTTCATCATCACTCCCTCATCCCTAATTAGTTTTGCCTCATCCCTTATCATCCCCAATCACTCCCCCTTATCTCTCACATCCCTAATCACTCCTTAATTTACCCTCACTATCCCTCATTATATCTAATCACTACTACGTCATCCCTAATCATTCCCTTATTGACCTTCACCATCCCTCACCATCATTAATCACTAATTCATCATCCCTAATCACTCACTTCTTATCTCGAATAATCCCTAATCACTCCATCTTCATCTATAATAACTAATTCATTAATCCTCACCATCTCTCATCATCCTTAATCACTCATTCATCATCCCTAATCAATCCCTCATTGACCCTCACCATTCCTCATCATCCCTAATCATTCTTTCATCATCCCTTATCATTTATAATCACTCTACCTCATCCCTCATTATCTCTAATCACTCCCTCCTTGTCTTAAGTGACCCTCACCACCCCTCATAGACATCAAGGCAACCATATAGTCACTTTTTAGGTTTTTTTCCTTTAAATTTTCTTGAGAGCATTTACAGAGTCCTAGTTTTGTCAAAATTAAAGTTTTCAAGACACTCACTTTGAATTAAAACCAAAGTGGCATGGTTGAGGTAGCATAGGTCACATTGATGATTACTTCATATCCAAAAACCCCTTTATGTTAATTCTAATTGATCATTATTCCTCCCTCATAATTAATCACTTACTCCTCATCCCTCATCACCCATAATCACTCTCTCCTTGTTCCTCATTATATCTAATCACTCATTCATTGACCCTCATCATCTCTAATCACTCCATCATCATCCTTAATCACTCCATCATTGAACCTCATATTTTATTTCTCATTTTCTCTATATGTCATTGAGAGTATGTTCACAATAGACTAGATTGTTAAATAGATAGATAGGCACCCACCAATATGATAGAGTGTGTTCCAATCCAGTAGCTAGTGGGGTGTGTTTCCCAACTGAACTTGATATATACCCAATTTAATCCTATACCCAACTTGATCTTTGAAGGGAATGGAGGAAATATGACTTAATCTAATGTATTAGGGAGGGGTTAATTAGAGATTTGGCATGGCCCAGTGGACCCTCAAATCCAAAATTTCCCCTTATCATTCTATGAGTATGCCCCAATCATACAAAACTACATAAAATAGGGTGATTAATAGTCTATTTCATCCTATAGGGTGAGTCATAATATTGTATCAATAACCATGTCTTCTAATGTTTCTATAACTTGTGATTTTGGGTCACTCCTATTTTTATTGACATTTATCTAAGACATTTTTCCAAATATTTATTCTTTACCCATCTATACATGATGGAATAAACTCATCTTTTCTATCATAATAATAATTCCTTATGTTTAATGTTCTATTTATGCATTCTTCTATGAAATTATTCTCATTACCAACATGTTATGTTGTTAAA
>JARHVA010001173.1:2255000-2317500 GCA_037957365.1 Torreya grandis | reverse complement strand
GACTTTGTTGTTTGAATTTTAAAAGCCTATAAACATATTCTATACATACACATTTTTTCACAATGGTAAATAGGTTATGTAAATCCCAATGGATTGATGAGTAAGGCAAATGTTTTTTTAAAGTGTTAGAATTGTTTAGAATCAACTAGGTCTCATGATTATTCAAATAGGCTCTTAGTGCCCAAATGAAACCCAATAGTTCTGCATTGTGTATAATACTTAAATCCTAATTTTGTCTTCTGCTAAAAATGTATTTATTAGCTTTTATTATGCTATGTGTCAAACTAGATTTGAAACCCCCATAGGTGAGTAATGGGTTTGATCTTTCTTGTGTCATGTGGTTTTTGAAAATGCATGCCATAATCTTGAAGCATTGGAAAAAGACAAAGGGATGGGAGGATAATTTAATTGGATACCCATTATCATACTTATAAGAAAATAGACATTTCATTGGAGGGGTTAGCTATAAAAATAGAGAAGACTAGAATTACATGATATTTTGATTGTCTTCATCTAGGAGGTTTGTTAGAATACCATTATAAAGGTAGAGGTCATTGTATGAACTATATGTGTTTTTTTATTATTTTCATCCATGTTGTGTATGTAATAATCCCAATAGTGTAATTGATTAAATCTAAATTACATTATATTAATGCAAGTATTTTGATCTCAGTTATGTGAACCTCAACTATTTGACTAAATGTCTATGTATGTTTGTGTTATTGAACCTATACAACATAGGAGTTAATGTCAAGACTTAAATGTTCTCCCCCTCCTTGTGTGTACACTAGGAGGGATAATGAGGGATTGAGTAGGGATGATGAGGGATAGTGAGATTCAATGGAGTGATTAGGGATGATGAGGGAGTGATTAGAGAGTAATTAAGGATGATGAGGATCAACGAGGGAGTGATTAGGGATAAGGAGGGATGAGTAAGGAGTGATTAAGGATAATGAGGCATGATGAATCAATGATTAAGGTTGATGAGAGATGATTAAGGTCAATGAGAGAGTGATTAGGGACAATGAGGAGTGATTAGAGATGATGAGGGATGGTGAGGGTTAATGATTAAGTTATTAGGGATGATAAGGGATGAGACAGGGGTGATTTGGGATGATGAAATATGATGAAATAATTATTATGAATGATGAGGGATTGTGAGGGTCAATGAAGGAGTGATTAGGGATGATGAGGGGGTGATTAGAGATGATGAGAGATGGTGAGGGTCAATTAGGGAATGATTAGGTACAATGAGGAATGAGGAGAGAGTGATGATGGGTCATGAGGGATGAGGATGAAGTGACTAGGGATGATAATCAAGTAAAATTAACACAAAGTAATAATTTTAAGTGCACAGGTCATCAATGTGACCTATGTTTCCCCAATAACACTGCATTTACTTGAATTCAAAATGAGTGGGTTATAAACTTCAATTTTGAAAAACCTAAGACTCCTAGAAATTCCAAAAAATAATTCAAAATATACAAAGACCTAAAAAAGACTATATGTTTATATAAAATAGATATCAATTATAAAATTTATGCAATGAAATCCCTAGATTCAACACTGAAACCCTGAAAATGCCTAAGTACCAACTAGATTGAATTTTGAAAAACTATCTCCCACATTTTAAAATGTGAAACTATGAAACTCTCTCTCTCTTAGATGTAGAGTGATCATAATTTATTATATTTAATAAAATAAATTTAAAGTGTAAGGAATATAAAAGCAATAATATAAATATAAACTTATACTTTACATTTATTTTAGTAAATCAAACCACCTACCCATTTCTAAACGTATTATTTTCTTCATTTGTGCAATGTGAAAGGAACACATACGTGTTATATCATAACATGTATGCATTCCTTTTGCATAGCACAAAATACCCACATGTCTCTTCCAAATTATTTTTAGTTATGGGTAAGTGCACAAAGCTGGGGACAATTCTATGAACATTACCTATAACATGATTGCATCAATTAATAATGTGATCATGTTATCTAATTAACATGATCACATTATTTAAATCTAGGCTTATGATTGCCAATCCATATCATGATCACATTATTATATAACATGATCGTATTATATTAAACAATAACATGATCATGTTATTAACATGATCATGTTATTAACATGATCACGTTATTGACATTTATAATAATGTGATTTCATTACCTATATATAAAAAAATTAAAAAGTGAACTCGAACATAAAATTACTCATTTTGCATTCAGGTTCCCTAGCTTTACCCTTGCTTCTGCTATCACGTTCTACTTAGAAGACTTCATAGTGTGCCAAGAAACTTACAGATTCACCCCACAGACCTGCTAATCAATGATGCCACCACGTAGGAGAGGTAAGTGATCAAAATCTTCCCTATTTAACACTAATTTTTCATAATTTTCATTGTTTAACCCTGATTTTTAATTATAGCTTGTTTTTTTAACAACCCATCCTGTTAACCCTCCCAAACCTCCATTGAACCCTCTGGTTTTTCCTCCTCCTACCCCTCCACAAAGCCATATTGTTTCTCCTATCCCTCCAACTAGCCCTGCTATAGTTCCCCAAAACCCCCTGACAATCAAGAGGTTTTGATTAACAACATTATAAGAAACAAACTTGAAATTGAAGAGTTAATTGACATAATGAGGGATCCCAATTTGACCAACCCCCATCGTACCCAGCTAGCTTATTCCCTATAGACCTTATTAGGTCAAATTGACTCAATAACAAGTCAAATTGATGAATGGACCTCATATAGGGATACTTGTAGGGCATATTATAATGATAAGTTGTCATCTCTTCAAGTCAAGAATTTAGATATTTCAAAATATGACATTTGTGACCTATTTGTCAACCCATCCACCAATGCCTCATTCCCTATAACTTCTAAATGTTTTCCTATCCATCATTGTGTAAATAACTTAATCATGGCCAATTTTTTGGATAGATGGTGGATGTATCATCTATGACTATCCACCATGTAACAACCATGAGGTTTTATTATATTTTTTAAGGAAACTCTATTATGATTTTATCCTCAACTAAATTCCCAATTATTTTTATTTTAATGAGTTTTAGGGTTGAGAAAAATGCTCTGTATAAGATCGACTAGGTTCATGTATTGTGTTTAATTGACCTGTGCAGATCCATATATAAAATATTATTAATCCTTAGATCCCCTCCATGGTTCAACATGTCATGGAGATAGACACTCTCCATGATTTTAGTTCACTCATCGATACACTCGTTCATCATATACATAGGCTTTCATAGAGTGATGCTAAAGATATGTCAGGAGCTACCTGACCCTGAACCCAAACTTTCAGTTCATGTGGAGCTATGTGCACATGACCTTATAATGATGATGGCATCAATGGTTTGGATGGTTTAGATCATATTCTTATGAGTGATGATTTTTTGGCATGCACATTTGGAGTATAGACATCAGTCATCACATAGATGCAGGTATATTTTATATAAATGTCATGTTAAATTTAAGATATATTTGTAAATTTAATTTCTAAGCTAACAATTAATTTACATATAAATTTAATATAATATATATGTTATTTTTTATGTTGTATGAGGTGACAATTCCTTCATCATCACACCTGACATTTATAGCATTTGATTTATCGCATCTATTGTTTTCATATTTGAATCTAGCTACTAGGCCATCCACAACTATATCTACCTCTATTAGCATGACACCATTTAACTATACAAAGATAAAAATTGATTACATATATGTTTTTCTCTTTGCATTTGTTAGGATTATAGTTGTTTACATATATGTTTTGCTCTTTGAATCTAATTATAACTTATCTTCTCAAAAATTAATGCAAAAATAACACAACTTGTATGCAAAAATAAGTTGTTTACATATATCCCATATACTAAATCAAGGTTAAAAACATGCATTATATTCCTTTTCAGTATTGGCACTTTTATATAAGTTATGGAATGCATTTACTCTATCATTTAAGTAGATATCCAACAAGTAATGTTGTCTTTCCTTGAATGTCACCCAAGTAACTGTGGGCATATCTAAATTCACAATTATTTCTTTATAATCCCAACACAAGGCTACTTCATCTAAAAGTTGTAAAATAAATAGCATGTCCATATTATTTATTGAAAAATATCTTATCCCAAAGCACCTTTTCATACCTATTAGCCAAGTGTTAGCTTCCCTAACAAAGATTCATCCATTGAATTTAAGACCCTTTTCACTTTATTTATTTTTTGGGTAGTTCCATCCAAGTTTTGATGTGTGTCACCACTGTCATGAGCTCCCCTAGTTGATGATATTCCATGTAATATATTGGTATCTCTCTCTTGCTAAACATTATGTTCATAATCACAATCATATAATGATTTTATCCTATTCCATAAAATGGATACAATGGTGTGACCCTAAGGTCCTATTGGAGGTAGTTGTCCCCATCTAGAGGTTGTGCCTAAGGATCCTACTCCTAATCCTATGATAATTTCCCAATGTTTATGAATGACATGTGGGATATGATTTCTATAATTTTGTGACTCTTGATTATAACTACATGGGTGATGTACCTCCCACTATTTTTAGATATATGAAGCCTAACCTACCATAGCCTAATAATCTCATTGAGAGTCTTCACTTGAGACTCTAAACCAACCACATTTTTCTCTAGGCCAACTATCTCTCTCTTATTATGAGGGAATTCCACATATGTATGATAAGTAGGGAGAAGAGCGTATGTATGCTTGCTTATTCGCACATGGAAAACCACATCCACCAAAATATTATCAAGGCTCAAATAATTTTCACCTAAAAAATGCTAACCAAATTTTATTTGATCATGCTCCAGCACTAAGTGATTCACTCTAAAACCTTAGAACAAGAGAATAAATTATATCTCTAGTAACATAAAGAAATAATAATTGATTAATAAATTAGAAAGTAACATAGAAAGTAACTAAAAATAAACCAGCTCACTACTTTACTTGGGTAACTTCATGTTAGTCTAGGTATAATTCCTAATTAGACCTCATCTTACCATTCTGCTCCTATCATGTTGGTTCCTCTCTAACAAGTACATGTTCACCCTTGTTCCCCCCTAAACTTCATCTTTTCACCCTTTATCCTATGCTTGTTTCTACATATATGTATTTACATATTATGGTGGTGATTGTACTTAATGTTGGCATCCTACCATAATTACAACCTACACAAGATATTTTTATAAATGTACTCTTACAATTAGTACTCTCCCAATTTTGCATGTGATGGTAGTAGAGTGTCCACCTATTTCAAAAACTATACTAAAATACCCTAATATAGTAGAGCTACCAAATATATCATTATCTATATGTCTATCACTCATGGAAAGTCTCTCAATACTTAAAACATATGTTATGTGCTTCAACATCACCAAAGTATTACACCCAATTAACAACCTTACCTCTATCACAAGCCTCTATTAAGGCCACAACCCTGCCTTTAGCCGACAAGCCTATTATCCTAATCAAAAGTTTGAAAGTGATAGTCCACTCTCAAGGGACTTTTGGAAAAAATAAAATATTTTATGACACATCCTAGTTGGTGAATAGATTGCAAAGGAATCTACTTGATGGGATAACAATCCCCACCTACACAATCTAGAGTATCCCTATCATATATAGTGTGGCCAAAATATTAGTCATTAATTTCTCTATAATCCTAGGAAGCCAATCATACTTTATCACTCTACTCTATAAAATGTAGGCACATTTAGAACAAAATTTAAAATATCCCTAAATACTCTACTAATCTTGAAAATTCATCCAAAAGGAAGTAGCTACAAGGGTCCTACCTAAGTTAAACCTCTATTTTTAAACAAGTAATAAATCAACAACCAATATAGTCCAGCATGTAATATAGTATAGATTGAAGATATTTACCCAAGTATATTTATATTTATCAATGAAAAAAATAAACTATTAGATATTATATATTCCCTTTCACTTTAATCCTCTAATTTTGGTTTTGGTACAAGGTTATTTCTCTAACACTTCAATAGATGGCTTATCAATTTAGATCTAGAAATGTATTTTCACATGCATGCTTGTCTTCTTATTTCCTATAATGTGTCATTTCATTCATTTACCTATATATATACAAGTGATTCTATTGATTATTTTGGTTTCCATATATAAGATTGGATGTACTTTATATAAAACTAAGTGAGACCTTGTTTACATAAAAATTTGATCGCTGGAGTAGACAATCCTCCCTCTCTACGAGCTAAGACAAACATAGGCATTACTATTTCAATGTCATCTACACGGGCACTGATAGAGGTATATATTAGTTCTTATAATTTTGAATTATAAAAATAAACTTGTTTTAGTAATTTTTGTACATGTACTTGGGGAAAATATAGCTTATATAAATGTATTATGTATGCAAGGTTGTCTTATAATAGTTGATAATCCCAATCAGATGGTGATTAGAGCAACTTCTCATATTCCTCATATATTTTATATGCTTATTTGAATAGTTGAGCCTACCATTGACTTGATTGAGCATGAAAAATAGACTGAGTAGGATTGTGAGCTTGTAGTAAGTGCACATGTTTAAATAATTTTTTATTGTAATTTAAAATTAAATTCTTAACAATTGTTTGAATATATTTTATGTTAATTTCATAATAATTATTATATTTAAAAAACTCATCTTCAAGTTAAGTATGAACATAGGACCTACATTCAGACCTTGGAGCAATCCAAGGCATTAAAGGGGTCTCCATCTACTAGCAGGGCAACCCAAGGAGAGTCTTCTTCGAGGAAGGCAAAGAGAGGAAGACTATTTGATGAATAGGATATCTTAGACATAAGATGTACTTTTTTATATGTCTATATTGTAATTAATGCATTTTTGTCATTTTATATGTGCATATGACATTCAACCAACATTAGATACTATGTTGGTAGATGTAATTTTTTTTATGCCTATCACGGTAATCTATGTATTACTGACATTGGACATGTATGCACTTATATTGTATGCCTATCATAGAAATATATCTAATTTATATTTGGTTTTTATTTCATTATGTGTTATTTTACAGTTTTGTTTTTATCTTCCAAATTATTATCTATCGGATCTCATATTTAATGTTGTACATGCATAAAAGAGGATTAAAAAATTATTCTTTTCAATGTTATAAATCTCAAATTTTCCATATTTTTTTAAATTAAAGTTTATATTTCATTGTGTGTAGTGGAAATGACTAGTGGCACTCTTATCACTCATGCTTAATGTCCTTTTTCTCTAACTCATTTCATACATTCCATTCACAAATGTCCTCTCACTCTTTCACTATCTTCTCACTAGGCAATCCTCATAGGTTTCAAACTTACCAAAACTTAATATAGGTCTCAAGGAGTCAATATTATGTCTTAGATGTTCTTACATGGTCAAATTACACCTGACTTAACCTATTAAATTTTATAAAACACACTTAAACATTCAATTCCACATATAAGGCACAATAAGTCACCCTACACAATAAGGCACCCTACAGGCCTGTGAAAACAACATGGAATATTAGTTCAATTTTAAATCTCTCATGAATCTTCTAAGAGATGAAAAAGATCCTTTACTAATGAGACCATCTTCCATGTCTATATCTATTCAATGGCATACTTTACAAGATTAATAAATAATTCTTACTTCCCTTTGCAATGTGATTGTTAACCCAAAATAGGGTATAGACATGGTTTCTTTGTTCAATAGGTCAATAGGTTAATTAATAAATTCCACCTAATAGGTTAATAGTTAAAATTTGTCAAATTTGTCAAAATTTTCAAAGTTGTCAATAGGTCAATACTTCAAAGTTTTCAAATTTGTCAAAGTTGTCAAAGTTCAAGTTGTAGTTGTATAACTTTTGTTCTGATGCTTAATGAGTGAAACCTAATAATAAAAACATATCATAATGGGTAGATAACATATAGGATGAGGTTCTTTGCCTCTCATTAGCTTCGATGAACAAACCCACCACCCATTCTAGCCTCAAGAACACCCTTCCCAATACAAGAAAAATGTAATTTTTAACCTAAGTTTAAACATGCATAAAACAAAAATTATAAGTCACTTATAAAAAACATCAGATCCTCCACATACCTCCATATGCCCTATAATAATTCCCCAGAGCACTCAAGTGGAAGCTTCGAGATCAATCTCTTAAACAAGTTGCAGTGATGGGTCTAAAAATACAAGTTTTTGTCAGTAAAAAAGTAACTTCTCGAGCTCCAATTGGAATTTCTACCTCTATGACCTCCACCTTTGAATATATCAATTTTATCACACAAACACACACACACACACACACACACACAAAGTTAAATACATGTTATCACACCACCATGACTTTTGAATCCATTCTAAAGTGTAAAAACACTGCCATTCTAGAGAGCGGAAACACTTACAATAAATGTTGTCAAAGTTTAAGTTGTGGTTACAAAACTTTGATTTTTATGCTTCTTGAGTGAAAAATAACATCTATAACATGTTCATGGGGGCATATAATGTCTAGGACTAGGTTTTTAGCCTCCCATCAAGCCTGATCAATAAAATTACCACTTATTTTGGCCTCAAAAACTGCTTCCCAATACAAGAAAAATGCATTTTTTTAGCCAAAGTTTAAACATGCATATTAAAAAAAATGTAAGTAATTTTTGTGAATCATTAGATCCCTCACATACCTCTTTAATTCCTTTAATCTCACTCCATATCATTCAGGTGGAAGCTTCGAGATCAATCTTTAGATAAGTTGCAGTGATGGGTCCAAAAATACAAGTTTTTGTCAGTGAACAAACAACTTCTTGAGATCCAACTAGAATTTATATCTTTGAGATTTCCACATAAAAATATATCATTTTTACCACATCCAAATATAAAAATTATATGTTATCACACTACCATGATGTTTGGATCCACTTGGAAGTGAATTTTTACTACCAATTCAGAGAGTGGAAACACTGACAACAAATGTTGTCAAAGTTTAAGTTATGTTTGCAGAACTCTGATTCTGATGATTCTTGAGTTATAAATGAAAATAAAAACACATCATTGGGTGTATAATGTCTATTAATAAGTTCTTGGCCTCTTTTCAGGGTTGATCGATAAACCCATCGCCCATTTCAGTCTCAAGAACCCCTTCCTAATATAAGAAAAATGCATTTTTAGCCTAAGTTCAAACATGCATAAAATGAAAATTGTAAGTCATTTCCATAAAATATAAAATCCATCATGTACCTCCTTATTCCCTCTAATCTCACCTTAGATCACTTAGGTGGAATCTATGAGATCAATATGTTAGACAAGTTGCAGTGACAGGTCCAAAAATGCAAGTTTTTATCAATAAACAATCAACTTCTCGAACTCCAACTAGAATTTATACCTCTGGGACCTCCACCTATGAATATATCACTTTTAACATATATAAATATGAAAATTACATGTTATCACACTATCAAAACATTTTAATCCACTCAAAAGTGAAAAGCACTACCATTCTGGAGAGTAGAAACACTAACAATAAATATTATCAAAGTTCAAGTTGTGGTTGTAAAACTCTAATTTTGATGCTTCATGAGTGAAAAATAACACAAAAAAGATGTTTTAGGGGTGAGTATAATGTATATTACTATGTTATTGGCCTCTCAATAGGCCCAATTGACAAACCCACCACCCATTCTAGCTTCAAGAACACCCTTCCCAATACAAGAAAAATGTATTTTTTAGCCTAAGTTTAAACATGCATAAAATAACAATTGTAAGTCATTTACATGAACCATAAAATCCCTCAAGTACCTATTTAAGACCTATAATTTAATCCTAGAGTACTTAGGTGGAATATTCAAGATCAATCTGTTAGATAAGTTGCAGTGACATCCAAAAATGTAAGTTTTTGTTAGTGAACAAGCAACTTCTTGAGCTCCAACTGGCATTTATACCTCTAGGACCTCCACCTATGAATCTATCACTTTGATCAAATCTAGATAGAAAAATTACATGTTATCACACTACCATGACATTCGAATCTACCTGGAAGTGCATTTTCATTACTATTCTAGAGAGTGGAAACACTGACAATAAATATTTTCAAAGTTCAAGTTGTGGTTGCATAACTCTTATTCATATGTTTCTTGAGTGAAAAGTGACACCTACAACACATTCATGGGGGGGAAGATAATGTTTAGGACCTATTTCTTGGTCTCCCATCAGGTTTGATCGACAAACCCACCACCCATTCTAATCTCAAGAACACCCTTCCCAATACAAGAAAAAATGCATTTTTAACCTAAGTTCAAATACCCATAAAACTAGAGCTTCTCTTAGCTTCAATAATATAGAATTATTTATTGACAGTGCCAACCAAGTGAAGTTGGAAACTTATTTGACACCACTAACCTACAAAAAATTGTTAGTAACTAAAAATAAAATTTATATATGTACTATCTAGAAAATAAAAAAATATTTGGTAAAATTGATTACAACTACATTTGAAAAGTCAACATACCTTCATATTTCAATCCAATGAACCACTAGGATCTTCTATAACCTTGATAGTATCAATAATAGCTTCATGATCTGGATCTCAAACTTTTCATATTTTCTTATTTAATAGCCTCCCATGATATTTTTGTAATTAAATTTTTGTTATAAGAATCAAATTTGAATAGTGCAGTGTCTTCCTGTGTGTTCCAAACTCTTCAAACAACCATTGATCTAAAAAATTTATAAGATATCACCAAAACCAAATTCTAGTGCCTACCACTAACCAAGTGGGATAATCAATGTTTTCTCCATCTATAATTGGGGAAGTCAATTTTTTCTTTCTCTCTACACACTAACACAAGTAGTAATCAGTGCCTTCTTCATTATTCTCATCTACAAAAACATGCCCTATATCATAAAAAATCATTTTTAATGATAATATGAAGATATATAAATAATGAGAATAAATTATACATAATAAAAAATATTTTACCTGACTGCACTAGATCAGATGCATGGTCAAAATCATCTAATGATGTCATATTAGTAAGTTGTAATGTTGTTAGAAATTGATATGTGTTGATTTGAATTAGAGGTTTGCATATCCAATCATCCACCCATTATTGTGACTCAGACTCATTCCAAGAAAATTCCATGCATGCAGAATAAAAACATGCTAAGTGTCTCATATGAATAGTCCAAGAACTTGCATTTGAGCTATGAAATGAGTGGAGGTCATTTGAACCTTTTAGAGTCATACAATCCTCATATTTTTCCAAGTGTTCGTCCTCTATTAACCAAAAATGTCTATGATTAATATAATTTGGTTGAGCATCATGACATATGTTCTCATTACACCATTCGACCATAATTTTTGCATCTATCAAATGAACACCCTCTTCAATTTTCAACTCCACCCTTGAAATAGATCTTTTTACACATGCTCTAGCACCATCATATTCTCCTTTTCCATGGCCAACCTCAGTGAAAATCCAAATGTGTTCTAGTGATAACATGCATCCTTCTCAACCAATAAAACATCTGTGTATTTTTGAATTATGATGTGTAATTTTATAACCAAATGTAATGTTAATTGAAAGTAATGTTCCTCTAACTCAACTGTTCATAGAACTTCTAAAAATAACCTTACACATACTTTGAATAATGTGATCTATCATTGTTGATATAAAATTGGTACTCCCTTAATATTTTCCATTTTTACTTTGTAATATCATATGCATGCTTGAATGCCATATGCATGAATATGATAACTTGTAATGAGTTGAAATACTATGATTGAACTTCCATTTAGGGTTTGAATGTGTAATTCTTAGTAAAATCAACTATTGAAACAATGAAACCAAGTGGGAATGTATCATTTCATATCTTGAAATGTTCATCCAACCATCTAACTCTGTGTGTGTGCCTTGCATAGTCATAAACAATCTTATCCCTAAATTTAACAAAAAATTTAGAAACAGTTTTCTTTTTTGTAACAATCTCACACCTTTTAGATTATTTTCCATCTTTTACTTGATAAGTCATTGATTTATATTTTCTTAAACCAACTAATTCCTATCTAATTGCACTTTTAATCTCCTCATGGATATATTTTTTTAAATTTGGCAATCCACCACAAATACTGTAATTTTCATTTAAACATGGTTTATTTTAAAATAATTATCCATCCGTTCTTTTGCAGAAGATAGTTGGAATAAGTTCCATGGCTGATTTTGGTGGCAATTCAATGTCACACTCCTATCAAATGTTAGTATGCAAACTATAATGAACATGGAAAAAAAATCATAGTGCATTGAAAATTTAACATGTTGCCTACAACAATAATTGGTGCATGTGAGATTTATTTTAATATAAAAAAGTTTTGCCATCTCAAAATATCTTTGACAAATAGAAATTTGTGGATGTTTTTCCAAATATTTAGAGTACAATTGTGTTTAATTCATATCTAATAAATATTGTGGATGTGGTTCATGGTTATGAGAACCAACTCTTATTTTCACAACATCTCTTGCATTGGGAAAAACTATTGTATTGTCTTTCCAAAATTGAGCAAGTAACTCTTTGAGAGTATTAGATAGAGCCTTGTCCTTTCATGGAAGTCTACCAAAAAATGCCCAGAGCTCATTGGTATTAGGTTCATTAAGTCTATCATGTCTTTCAATTGCTTTCATTATTGTTTTTTTTATTTATATTAAGTGTTCGGCTTGTTTTTGAGACCATTCATTTTTTCCCTATTTTGTCACTTAATGTACAAGTTATAAGTATACGCTAGAAAGCATTAAATTTTTTGGTGTGTGATTTTGGGCTTAGAGTATGATATGCATCATGTAGATTTTCAACAATTTCATCATTTTCATCATCCATATTAGATGTTCTTAGTCCTAATATGTACATTATAGGTCTCATCTTAATCAATTTTATCAATGAATAAATAATTAATATTTTTGACTATCATACTCCAAATTATGAAAGAAAGTATCCCAAATTTGTGGATCTAGTCTTCTTGAATGGTGATCAAATATTTTGTTATGCATTGGTTTCAAAATATTTTCATCAACTTCAATTAAGTACTTTTATTTTCTGCGCATAATTTTTGGAGGTGTTGGTAATGGTGGAATTTGTTGAGAGGGTATTTCAAAACCATTATTAATTTCATTGTTTAGGGGTGGGATGACATTAAATTCTTCATTGTTAATTTATTCATTATATATTTCTTGATTTATTATTTTTTGAGGGAAATTAGTGTTTAATTCTTAAATAATAAAAGGGTTTGAGTAGAATAAAATTATTAAATAATACTCCAAATTAAAGCTATTGATTTGTGAAATTTATTTATAATTAGAGATTTTCTAAAAATAGTAATTAGAGAAAGAAAATTAAATTTATCTTATCTGTATTGATCTAACTGAGATAGGGTCTAGAAATTTATGTGTAGGCCTGAGACACTGTCACAAATAGACTCTTGAACTTCATTTCTTGATTGGATAGAAGTGCTAGAATTGGATACCCTAGGCTCTGACACTAAAGTCCTCTAGCTCTGTTATTTTGAAGATTTAAGTTTTTTGGATTTTGTTCACCTGGTTAGTGTGAGCCTGTGTACTAAATTTTAGATCCTCACTATCAAAAAAGCTATTTTTAGAGCTCATTCTTGATGTACTTGTATCTTCTATGTAATTGAATGGAACTTTGACAAATAAATAAAATGGGTTAGTGTGTGTAAGATTTACTGGATATGCTTCACACCTCATGTGTAGGCATGCTACCTACATACAAATAATCTGAGGAGGGATCAAGCCATATATAATTCTCCCATTAAGAGTGCTTGGTGTGATACTAAATGAAATGTAAAAAATGCTAAAATTGAGTATGTTTGAGATGACTAAGGATTGGTGTAAGATCTTGAATTGGTTTGAAAGTATATAGGCTAGCTGTATGCACAAAATAACAAATATTTTATGAGTGGTCTTGCTTGTATTCTTACTTGCTTGAGTGATATTTTATAACCCTTTCTAAATGATCTTTAAATGGGCTTTTATATGGATATATTGGTCATGGGTTAAATGAATTCATGATAGGCTGACATGATTGAAGAAAAGAATCTAAAATAAAATGACCATTAAGGCCTAAGATACACTTGGATAATAGCACTGAAAGATAGACACCCTAGAGTCTAGTATTAGTATCCAAGTTGGGTTCTATTGTCTTGAGCTGATGGGTCCTAGGGAGATGGATTAGTCATGAAGAGAGGGTCCTGGCTCAGTTGGAATCAAGTCTAGAAGGTCAAGGATGACTAAGAATCAGTGAAATTAATCCTAAGATGGTTATGATAGCAAGCAAGATGGACCTAAGGATTGGGTGTCATTAGCCATGCTTAAGCTATCAATTTTTGTATTTTATATGACTACATTTACCCCCTTTTATTCTAGTGATGCAACAAAGTGAAATATTAGGATAAAGGAAAATAGAAAGCATACATGAAATTACTTGTAAAGGTGAATCCCATGAAGCTTGTGTGATCCTGAGTAATTGATTTGTAATTGTAATCAAACAAGTGTCATAGTATCAGAAAACACACTTGAAATTGGATCAAATCCTTAATTCAATGATTTACTTAAAATTGACATTTTAAATGATTAAAGAATTAAAATCAATTTTTAAATATCCAAAATAAACATAATTTTAAGAGTGAAATAAAATAAAGAGATAAAATTTGATATAAGTACCTAATGCAATTTGATAACAGAGTTCGGCTATATAGCCTACATCTCTGGATCCACTCCAATGGGGGATCACTCCTTATTAATTATATAAAAATCACTTTACAATATTAATAAGTCTTCAAAAATCATCTTATAGTCTTTAAATTTGTCCTAGAGATTCTCTCGAAATAATAATATTTTGTTCAAGGCCTTCAAATAATCTCCAAGTCTCTCTACCACTCAAACATGACTAGGAATTAATCTTCATGACCAAAATTGCCTTCAAATACAATCTCATCCCCTTTATATATTATTTGAGATCCATGTTTCAATGGTCAAGCCCTTATATTTTTACCCAATTAGGCAAGGTTCGAATCCCTTCCAACAGTTTTGATCTTATCCCAACATTTTTGGTGGAATTGCAATCCAATATCCCACATTTGGGAGGTGCGAGTTTTTAAAAGTATGTAAATGCCATGAAATTCATGGTATACATTGCCAAGACTAACATTACCTTCAATTTCATGGAAATGTGGTGGCTTATGGAAAGTGTTGGCATGGCAAGTGAGGTATGTGGGAACCATGTGGCATGGAACATAGAGTCTTGTGGCATATACGTGGAAGAATGAGGGGTCACGTGGTGGATAAAATGTTATAAGTGGCATAATATGAGGTATTAATTAATTATATATTTATAAAAATTGGACCATTATAAATTGGCACCAAGCCACGTGGTGGCTTGAGGACCCACCACATGGTAAAATTTTTCATTTGCCACTTGTTTAGATTTGTCAACTGTTGACCTCTCATCGCTTGTCAACAAAACCCAATTTTTTTATTTGCCTAAAATGATCTTCCAGATGTCATAACTCATGCATGTAGGCTCTATTTTGCAAACCAAAAAATACATCAAAAAGCTCTCAATGATCCATTCACCATTGCATTAATAAACCTAAAATTTCAAGACTTTAGTTTTGGATAAAAATATAGATCTTCCTAGATCAGTAATGTTAGATAGTGCATAAAGAGCACATTATGTAAGTGTGAATCTATGAAAGGAAAACATATAGTAGATTAGTTCTTATTATATGCAATATAAAACAAGAATGTACAAAGTTAGGTAAGAGAGAGAGAGAGAAGAAGAAAGGAACGAATACACCTCACCGGTACACAAACTAATACAAAACCTATTTTGATGTTAAGTAATATTGGATGTGCTAGATGATGTTGTACCAAGATTAATATCATGAATGGAGCTAAGTGCTTAATTTCCCAAAAAGTGACTCAAGAATGCAAAGGTTGGCCCTTTGGCTCCATCGTCACCTACTAAGTGAATCTAGATGATCATGTTTGTGCTAATCAATGTTTAGAATATGTGTCAATCTCTTTAAATAGGTGGCTCAAGAATACAAATGTTGACACTTTGGGTCCATCACTTCCCCATGAGGTGAAGCTATAAATTGATATCAATATGAAGAAGTATGTCATATGAAATGGATCTTGAAGCCCATGAATGCTTTATAAATCTAAAAAAGTGGCATAGATAGCCAAATGTGTACTAAAATCTAGGCCAATATTGGCCAACTTAGAAAAGATGGAGATTAGGCTTGTATGAAATCCACTTCAAAACTAAAAATTTGGCTTATGTGGAAGTTACTCAGGAACTTGGGAACTCATGAATGTGGAGGTTAGGCTTGAATGAAAGCCACTTTAAAATGATACCAACCACCTACATATGGAGTAATGCATGAAATACTAATAATGCTTGGGTAATGTTAAACTCAAAAAGAAAAAGAAGCAAACATGTTGTGCAATCTACCCCGTCACTGGTGTCTGAAACATGGATTTTGATCTAAAATTTATACCAACTACTGTATCTAAAACTGGAAGCAATAGCCATCATGCCATGCATGATGCCCCTATATTTGGATTCTCTAAACAAAACTATATTAAAACTAATGATTTTGGTCTAAACTATACTTGACAAAATTATAATCAATCTTACCTTTTTGTCTATTTCTAGAAAATCTAGTTTTTTTGCTATTTGGATAGGAGCACTAGAAATGGATAGTAGTGCCATCAGTACTATAGTCCAGCCTCGATGATATTATCTTGAGCTAAAGCTAATCACTATTCTAGAATCTTGACTATTTGTATGGTCTGTTCTAAGTGGTTTGATGACTTGTTATTGTTTTGGTTGTTCTGAAACTAGATTTTACAACCAATATGAGCTTTGATATTTATAGAAAAAACCATGTTTGTTTCCCCCTCTTCTAAGGGTAGGAATAGGTACCCTGCAATGACTACACTTAGAAGAAGCCCTGCAATTGTGTTATACTGGAAATATACATGATATAGAAATGATAATGAATAATATATCTCAGGATATAGCATGATTTGAATTGAGAGATTGTTAGATCAACAAGGGTATTACTAGACATATATAATAATGTAATAGCATGTGCAATGTACTGAACTAGAATTTAAAGCTAGAAATTTTAGTTGTTAGTTTTTTAGTTTGGTCAAGGAGAGATGGAGCATGATGTCATCATGGCATCCAAAAAAAAAAGAAAAATGTATGATGTAGATCATGGCATTACAACAATCAAAAAGTAATCAAAAAACAAGCACATAAATAAAGAAATACGAAGCATACAAGAGTGGCCAAAGGGCCAAGCAAACAAGGGACATGGGCACATGTCACTTAAACTAGAAATCAAGCATATAATGCATGTTCAAATGCCACATACACATACAAGTGGAGAAAATAATGTTGGCACAAGGGCCACAAGGTACATAGAATAGTACAAGTAAAGGACATTGGCAAATATGCTAAAGCACAAACATGAATAGAAGTGAAGGACATTGGAAAATGTCCTCAGGCACATACAAGAGACAAGCAAGAACTAGAAATGCAAGCACATCAAGCTATGCTAAGCAAGAAAATAAATCATGTAAATGTTGGAAGTACAATCATATCAAACTAATCAAAGCAAGAGATGAATGTATGTAGGAAATGAGTAGTACAGACTAGGTATATGATAATAAATACACAAGTACTATATACTAGTGAAATGTCAATCAAGGAATCTATGTAAGGTAGTAAGTAATATAAGTCAACATGATAACTAGAGTGTGTAGTGTAGGAATGACATAATCTAGACGGTGTAGTCATGTATCAGATTCCCTTAGTGGGTATGTATATAGATGTGTGTCTCGAATGTAGAAATAAAATGCCCCCTCAATGGGTAGAGTGAAGCAATCAAGTAGTTGAATGTCACTGTACACACTCAAAGAAGATCAAGTGAAGCATGGTAATGTAGATAAATTGACATGCAATAGCATGAAATAACAAATGTAAGTCCTATAATAGTAGTAGTGTAAAGCATGGACGATGCATAAAATTGAATTTTTTTTTTTTTTTTTTTGACATATTTGAATATTTTTTATTTTTAAAATGTTATAATGAATTTGTATTTTGTCATTTTAAACTATGTACAATCAAGAATAAGATATTATGTATAAGAATTGAAAGGAACTATGTACAAGCATATAAACAAAGCAATATGTACACAATGATATGAAAGACTACGCTGGAGGGGGGAAGGGATCCAATGATGGAGCCCACTAGGGATAGAAATGGAGGAAAGGGTCACATCCATCATCAAATGTCTCGATATCATAATCATAAGTGTCATCATATGTTACAGATGTTGTGTTCATGGTGTTATCATGTCGAAGGTGAAATGAAGGTTACTCTGGTGGTGGAGATGTTGACTCTACTCTGGGATTTTTAGCTTTCTAGTAGATAACTTCAGTGGAAGTAGTGGATTTGGTTTTATTGGTGGTGCTATAATTTGAAGAATACTTCAATCCTATAGTTTATCTAATCTCTATTTTAAAGTTGTTCATGATTTTGTATCATGGCCTATAATCTTATGAAAAGTACAAAATGGGTGACCATCCTACTATGACAATCTGTTGATAGATCTATATCATATTTTAGGTAATGTGATCAATCCATGATCAAGTAATATTTGTAACATAAACTGTGGCTGATGATGTGTGTTGCCTACCTAAATCTGAATGACTGGCTCTATATCCACAAAGGTAACCATGTGAATTATATGTGCCAAGTGATCTATATGTGGTCATGAATGTGGAGTATATCATGAAAGTGTAGTGTGAGATGCTAAAAGTAATGTAGCATGTGGAATGAGAGATCTAGAATCATCTTGGTACTCTCTTAGGCCAACTGGTGTAAATCTCAATCCGCACAAATAATCATCTGTGAGTGTGGGTGTCATATCATCATCAGAGGAAACTTGGGAATCTATATCAACATCATGTACATATGGTAATTTAGAATTTACCACAAGGGGTAAGTGTGATATGGGAGTTTCATCAATTGTAGTACTAAAAGACAATGGTGTTGTGAGAATGGTTGTAATTGATGGAGTAATTGTAGTTGTAGAATCAATTGGTATTACTAGAAATATTTTTGGTGAGTGTATAACTATAATAGGTGTAGAAACTATGACTAATGGAGTAGCTAGAATGGTTGAAGCTGATCTAAATGATCTCTAGAGCTAAAGGCATGATTGTAAGTGGAGGAGTGCGAGAAGTACTAGTATCTTCAACCTTATATGTATGTATCTGATCAAGAGAGATGCAATGAGGTGGTGGTTTTACTATGAGATAAGGTGTCCCATATGGTGAAATAGTCAAAGATGACTATGTAGTCTGATAATATTTGAATGGTTGGTTTTCTATTGAACATGTATATAGATATCCTTCATGGAGAAACTTAATACATCAATGGAGAGTAGAAGGAATGGCCCCAATAGCATGTATCCAGAGTTGTCCAAGTAAAATATTATAGTAAAGAGGATCTGACATGACTTGAAAATGTGTAGAGAGGGTTTTGGGTCCTACAATGATATCCAGATTAATTATGTCCAATGTATATCATGGTATATCATCAAACCATCTAATTTTTTATATGATTTTTGCATTGATGTCATATCTACGCCCATGGTCTGTAAGAATGTGATATTACATATATTAAGTCAAAAACCACTGTCAACTAACACTCTATTGACTGCACTAATTTTGACTTGAACTTGAATGAATAGTATTAAATTTTGATCAATAACAGTCTGAGAATGCATGTCCTCACTATCAAATGAAATTGCATCTTTTATAGTTTTCAGAGTATTGACCACTGATGCAAAATAAGAAGGTTCTGAATCAATGGGTATAGAAGTCTAAGTGAGTGCCTGATAAATAGTGTACTTGAATACATTAGCTTTCTAAATTAGCTCTAACATGAAAATATTAGCTAGAGTGTTTCTCAACTGATCAACAATATCATATGCCTTGTGTAGATCTGTGTATGCAGGTGGGTTGGGCCTGCGATGGACAGGAATAAAAGACTAACAGGGCTCCTGACTAGGTGGAGGAGGAATGACGGCACATCGAGTAATATCTCTAACTGCATTATCTATTATCCATATAGGAGAATTAGTAGCCATAGGAGGATAATGGAGATAATCGATGGGTCAAGGTGGTAGAGGGATAAAGGGTGTCAACTAGGATCTTTGGCAATGGGTAGTGACCTGGGGAAGGGTAAAATATACCATGCAACATGACTTGGCATGAGATAGAGGCTCTAAGGGAGTTGATACAAAAGATATCTTAGCATGTTGTTTAATAATAACTTTCTTAACATCATCCCATATTATGAAAAATAAGCATGAAATGTAAAGAATGAAGCTTTGTACTAACATATGATAAACTTCATCATTCATGTACATATAGGACCAATGATGGTCTCTTTATTTTTTACAAAAAATGTAAGAAAAAATTGTAAATAAGTGAGATCCATTTTTGAAATCTAAATTTGGAATGTAAGGTGATATCTCAAAAGAATAGGACCTAGTGTATGCAACTAGGGTTTGAAAGATGATTTATTTAGAAAATACTATGAGATTTTGATATTGAAAGTGACTTTTTGATTTTAATATACAACTAAAAATTTATAAAATTAGTGAAAAATGTTTGATTGAATAGGACTTAGTGTGTGTAACTAGAGTTTGGAGAAAAATATATTTTTTAAATTACTATTGAATTTTGAAATTTAAAGTGATTTTCTAATTTTAATATGCAACTAAAAATTCATAAAATGATTGAAAAATTACTAAAAAATTAATAAGAGCTAGTTGATGCAAATATGGTTTGAAATAAAATTTATTTTGAAATTACTATTGAATTTGAGAATTTGAATCAAATATTTGATTTAGATATACAAGCAAAAAATTAAGAAATTGTCACATTAATATTGGAAAATTATTGGGAGCTAATTGATGCAACTAGGGTTTGAAATAAAATTATTTTAAAATTTATTACTAAATTTTAAGATTTTGGATAAGTTTTTGTTTTAAATATTCAAGAAAAAATTCAAAAATTAGTGAGAATAATCAGCTAGGAATTTACCCTAGGGTTTTATGCATAATTTGAAGTAAGTCAGGGTCACCAAATAATTTATTATTTTTTAGAGAAATTAGTGTTTAATTCCTAAATAATATAAGGGTCTGAGTAGGATAAAATCAATAAATAATATTTCAAATTAAAAATACTGATTTGTGAAATTTATTTGTAATTAGAGATTTTCTAAAAATAATAGTGAGAGAGAGAGAAAATTAAACTTATCTTATTTTGCATTGATCTTACTGAGATAGGGTGTGGAAATTTATATGCAATCTTGGGACACTATCACAAATATAATCTTGAACTTCATTTCTCGATTGGATAGGAGTGCTAAAATTGGACACCTTGGGATCTGGTGCTATAGTCTTTCTCCAGTGCTATTGTCTTAAGTATTTAAGCTTTCTAGGTTTTGTTCACCTGGTCAATGTGAGCCTATGTACCAAATTTTAAAGTCTCATTGTTAATAGAGATCCTTATAGAATTGATTCTTTGTATACTTGTATCTTTTATGCAATTGAATAAAACATTGGAAAATAGAGAAAAGGGGTTAGTGTGTGTAAGATGCATTAGATGTGCTTCACACCCCATGTGTGGGCATGCTGCCTACATACCAATACTCCGAGGAGGGATCAATCCATATGTAGTTCTCCCTTTAAGAGTGCTTGGTGCAATAGTGAATGAAATGCAAAAAATGTTAAAATTGAGTACACTTGAGATGACTAAGGACTGGTGTAAGATCTTGAATTGTCTTGAAAGTGTATAGGCTGGTTGTATGCAAAGAATAGGAAATATTTCTTGAGAGGTATTTCTTTTATTCTTGCTTTCTTGAGTGATATTTGCCAACCCTTTTCAAATGATCTTTGAATGGGATTTTATATGGATCTATTGGTCATGGGTTAAATGAATTTGCATTAGGCTGACATGATTGAAGATAATGATTCGAAAGGAAATGACCATTGGGGCTAAGATGCACTTGGATAATAGCACCAAAATCTGAACACCCTAAGGTTTGACGCTAGTGTCCAAGTTATGTGTTATTGTCTTGAGTTGATGGGGCTTGGGGGGATGGATTAGTCATGAAGAGAGGGTCTTGTCTCAGATGGGATCAAGTCTAGAAGGCCATATATGATTGGAAATCAATGAAAGTAAGCCTAAGATGGTCATGAGAGCAAGCAAGAGGGACTTAAGAATTGGGTGTCATTAGCCATGCTCAAATTACCAATTTTTGCATTTTATATGACTACATTTACATGAAATTTTTTTGATGGTTAATTTCATCATTATTTGTTTTCATTAAACAAATTTCATTCATGGGGGGCTGATGCATCATACATAGAATCATCATCAACAAAGTCAAAAACTTGAAACTTTGAATGTGAACTTCCAACATTAACTAATTCATTATTTTCAATTTTATTATTATTATAATTCATTTCATTATGGTCAATTTCATTATTATTAATTTCATTATGGTCAATTGAAACATTATTCAATTGATTATAGTCAATTTTATCATTGTTTAATTAATTGTCATCAATTGGCTCATTATCTATGGCATTTGGTTCATTGAGATTAGGGTTTGTACCTTGTTTACCATGAGTTTTTTGCATTTGTAGCTTGTGTTTCTCTCTCAAATATTGTAATTCCTCTAGTGTTTTGTTCTTCAACAACTTCATCTTCCTCTTTGAACATGATCTAAAACCCATCAAAAGGGATAATTGATAAATTTTCAAAGGTGGGGTCAAGAACATAGAAGTACGCAAAGAATGTTTATGGGGATAGAAGTCTCAATTTGGGCTAAAAATAGTCATTGATAAGTGAGCTTAATCTAAAATAATAATAACACGATCACATTATATTTTCTATAAGGTCCCAACCCATCCAACCCATTTAGAAGCTTATATCAACATTAACGTGATCGTATTATTGTTGATATAAGCTTTGGGTTACAATTGGAAATGAAGACCAAGTGTTGCCTATGTTATGAATAACGTGATTGCATTATTAAATAATGTGATCATGTTATACTTAATATAGATAAAGGTTTATGGATTGGGGATTAAGGCATTAGTGCATAGGGTTTATGGATTATGGATTATGGATTACAATTTTATGTTTTAGGGATTAGGGATTACAATTTATGTTTTAGGGATTAGAGATTACAATTAAGGTCCAAAGTTAAGGTGTGTGGCTACTAGGACCTTTCCCCTGGAATGGCTTGGCTTTATGGATACTCACGTCACTCCCTATGTTAAAGCCCATAATTTTGAATTGACATTGTGATGGAGGGGAAATGACTCCCCATAAATTGAAATGATGTGAGTATTTAATAAAACAACAAGTATCACACTTTTATGACAAACGTGGCATGAAAATGTTTTCAGTAACATTTCCCAAAGTGCATTAAATCCCATATCACTTGTAGTTTCAATTTGTTAAGTGGTCAACTAATATGTTTCCCAAAGTGCATTAAATGCCATATTACTTCTTAAGTCATTTTTTTCCTTCTCCTAATACATGGAGAAAGAAGCTCTAAACATGTGGAATCCCTAAAAAATAATAATAAGTCATTAACAATAAAATGTATTTTTGAGTTGTGATTATAACCTATATGTCATCATGTAGATTGAGTGAATTAGTCAAATGGGGCAATCAGTCAAGTGATTTAGGCCAAACTAAGCCCTATGAACTTAATTCTTAGTCTAGAAATGATGTTAATTTGGGCTAAAATGATTGGTTCAAGGTTTAAAGAATTTATATTTGTGGTTTAGAGTTTAGGGATTAGTAACTTTAAGGATTAGGACTTAGGGTATATTTATACAATCGTGTAGGTAATTGGGGTAAATGTGGGAGCCTTGAACCTATATTTGTGATAATAGAACGTGAATTTGGGATCAATTATCCCCCACATCATCACAGATTAAGCCTTTGAAGTCAATTGTGGTAATGAGTGATGAAATTTTAACCAAGTTCATCCCTGTGAACCTAATTCTTAGTATATTTATATAAAGGATGTTAATTGGGGCTAAATTTATTGGTTTAGGGTTTAGGACCGTCTATAATTTAAAAGGTTTGGGATTTAAGTCTTATGGATTAGGGTTTAATGTAAATGGTATAAGGTCTAGGGTTAAATTTAAATGGTACAGGGTAACGTAGGGTTTAAGATATCAAATATAGGGTCCAATCATTAAGGTAATTAAAGAACATTTGAGTTGTTTGTGACACCTATTTATGACTTGATTACCTTCATGTTTGAATTTATAATAAAATTAGGGTAGATTATGCCATGTACATGTTGCATACATGTTATACAATTTATTGAGCCATAAATTTGGTTTAGGGGCTCAATTTTTCCCATATCACACAAGGAACTACAAAATTAACTAATTGGATCAATTCATGATAGAAGATCGATCTTTTAATTTTTCTCCAAATCATATATTACTATTGAATGTGTTTAGATTGGCCTCAAATGCCTCCTCGATTAAAATAATCAACTATCTCCTCCTCTTTGCTTAATTAGGTTGAATGCGAATGAAATAACACCAATTCACTGAATAGATGCACAACTAGATTGGTACTCCAAAGGGTTTAGCCATAGGTTTGAAAAGTACATTTTATGACATCTCATGATAAAATCAATTATATCGTAAGGCATGTATGTTTGTGGCATGTCGTGGTCATTAGGGCATAGATCTTACAATTTATTTTTTAAGGATTAGGGATTAGGGCATAGGATTTAGGTTTAAGAATCTGTATATTAATGTCTAATCACTAGATATGCCATGTGTTCAAACTAGATTCTTACTATAAAGGATGTTAATTGGAACTAAATTGGAGTTGGTAAATAGGGAAAGTAAATGGTTTACAATTTAGGGTATAGTGTTTAGGGTTTATGGTTTATGACTTCTAGGTTTTAGTGTATATACATGGTTTAGGGTATACAGGGTCAATCACAAAGATAATTGAGGATAATTTGAATCACTTGGACCCATTTGTGACTATATAATGTGTTTTGGGGTTGTCATTATACCATAGATGTCATCATGTAGACTGAGTGAATTAATTAAATAGGGAAATTAGTGGTGTGATTTAGGCCAAACTGAGCCCTGTAAACTTAAATCTTAGTCTAAATGATGTTAATTTGGGCTAAAATGATTGGTTCAAAGTTTAAAGAGTTTATATTTATGGTTTAGAGTTTAGGGAATATGAACTTTAGGGATTAGGGATTAGGATATAGGTTTTAGGGTATATAAGGTACAATCATGATGGTGATTGGAGAAAATTTGAGCTCCTTGAATGTAGATCTGTGAGTAAAGAATGTGAATTTGGGATCAATTATCCCCCTCATCATCATAGATTGAACCTACAAATTCAATTGTGGTAATGATTGATGCAAGTTTAACCAAGTTCATCCTTGTGAACCTATTTCTTACTATATATAAAGGATGTTAATTGGCGCTCAAATGATCCTAGGGGCCTACTAAGCCTCAATGTAAGGAATTTCATCCATATGATATCAATTCGGGATCCAAGTGTTCACCATATTAAAAAAAATAAGTATTTTTTCAATTTGATATGTAATTCGGCCTTAAGGATCCATATGCAAGGAATTACATTCATATATAATGGAAATTGGGCCTTACTTGGCCCTGGGTGCATAACATATTAAACCAATCGAGTATTCGGTTTCAAATGATACATAATTGGGGTCAATCGAGGCTTGCCCAAGGAATTGTGTCAATTAATTTTAAGTGGGGCCCTAATTACACACCTTATTCAAATAATTGAGTGTTTGATTGAATCTAATATGAAATCAAGCCCAATTGAACCCTATGTAAGGAATTACATCCATCTAAGTTGTCAACTAAAAGAATATTTGGTTCAATATGATTTATGAAATTTAGTCCAAACAAGCCTTATGTAAGAAATTTTATCCTTCTATTGTCAACACAGGGCTCTGTCGGCCCCAAATACATAACATATTGAATCAAACAAGTATTTAGATCAATTGAATATGCAATTATGACCAACCAAGGCTTGTGCAAGTAAATAAATACATCTAATATCAATTACAAATTTGTTGGCCCCAATTGTAAACTATATCCAGCTAATCATGTATTTGGTTCTATCTTATACATAATTGGGTCCCACTGAGTCCCATGAAAGTAATTGTGTCCATATAATGTTCTATTTGGGTTTCATTAGCCTTGATTGCACACCATATTGAACCAATTGAGTATTTAGGTTCAATATGATATGCAATTAGGGCCACTCAATCCCCAAGCAAGGAATTACATCGATCTAATGTCATTTGGGGCTTTAATTACACCATGTTAAACCTATTGATATTTTTTTCAATACTATACAAAATTGAGGACAACCAAGTCTTATGTAATTAACTACTTCCACCTAGAATATCAATCAAGGCATTTTTCATCCCATGTAACGAATTGTGTTCATTTAATGTCCATTATGAATATTTTTCCCGAATTGCACATCATATTTAACCAATCAAATATTTTCTTTAGTATAATCTATAATCAAGAGTAATTGGTCCCCATCCAAGGAATTCCTTCAATATAATGTCAATTAGTGCTTTGATAGCACACCATATTAAACTAATTGAATATTTACTTCAGTCTAATACATAATCAAGGTTAAGTGAGCCCTGCAAAAGGAATTATGTCCATTTGATGTCAATTGGGTCTCTAATTCCACACTATATTATAAAAAACCAAATATTTAGTTTAGTTTGATACGTAATTGGGGAAAACCAAACTCCATCTGAAGAAATGTGTCCATCTAATGTCAATTTGAAATCTATTGGCCTGATTACACACCATATTTTGGGATCAAGGGAACAATAAATTGATTCATAGGTTAATACATCTCCAATTATCATTCAATGCTATCAATTCTTGACAAGAATATTGGTCCCAAACACCAATCTTAATCTGAAACCAATATTTGATCTTAAGACTACTAGGTCTAATGGCTCCTATTCAGAGTTTAGGATGTTGAGAATATGTAATGTGATTAGGGTATTAAATACCATGATTGTGTTAATACACCTCATCAGGTACATGAACCGATACAAAACCTATCGTGATGCTAAGTAATATTAGATGTGCTAGATGATGTTGTACCAAAATTAATATTGTGAATGGAGCTAAGTGCTCAATTCCCCAAAAAGTGTCTCAAGAATGCAAAGGTTGGCCCTTTGGCTTTATTGTCACGTACTAAGTGAAGTTAGATGATCATGTGTGTGATAATCGATGTTTAGACTATGTGTCTAATCTCTCTAAATATGTGGCTCAAGAATACAAAGGTTGACCCTTTGGCTCCATCATTTCCCCATGAAGTGAAGCTATAAATAGATATCGATATGAAGAAGTATGTCATATGAGATGGATCTTAAAGCCCATGAATGCTTTGTAAATATGAAAATGTAGCATAGATAGCCAAAAGTGTACAAGAATCTAGGCAAATATTGGCCAACTCAGAAAAGATGGAGATTAGGCTTTTATGAAAGCCAATCCAAAACTAAACATTTGGCTTATGTGGAAGTTACTTGGGAACTTGAGAACTTAGGAATGTGGAGGTTAGGCTTGAATGAAAGCCACTTTTAAATGATGCCAACCACCTACAGATGGAGTAAGGCATGAAACTACTAAGAATGTTTGGGCAATGCTGAACTCGAAAAGAAAAAGAAGCAAAAGTGTTGTGCAATCTTACCCCCTATCATTGGTGTTTGAAACATGGATAATGATTTAAAATTTATACCAACTATTGTATCTAAAACTAGAAGCAATAGCCATCGTGCCATTCATGATGACCCTATATCTAGATTCTCTAAACAAAACTGTACTGAAACTATTGATTTTGGTCTAAACTATAGCTGACAAAATTATAATTGATTTTACATGTTTGTCTATTTCTAGAAAATCTAGTTTTTCTGCTATTTGGATAAGAGTATTGGAAATGGATAGTAGTGCCATCGGTGCTATAATCCAGCCTTGGTGCTATTGTCTTTAGCTAAAACTAATCACTATTCTAGAATCTTGACTATCTGCATGGTCTGTTCTGAGTGGTTTGATGACTGGTTATTGTTTTTCTTGTTCTAAAACTAGATTTTGTGACCGATAGGGGCTTTGATATTTATAGAAAAAACCCATGTTTGTTTCCCCCTCTTCCGAAGGTAGGAATAGGTACCCTAAAATGACTTCCCTTAGAAGAAGAAGCCCTACAAGTGTGTTATACTGGAAATATACATGATATAGAAATGAATGAATACATAAGATATCTCAAGATATAGCATGATTTGAATTGAGAGATTGTTAGATCAACAAGGGTATTACTAGATATATATATATATATATATATATATATATATATATATATATATATAATGTAATAGCATGTGTAATATACTGAACTAGAATTTAAAGATAGAAATTTTAGTTGTTAGTTTGGTCAAGGAGGGATGGAGCATGATGTCATCATGGCATCCAAGAAAACAAGAAAAATGTATGATGTAGATCATGGCATTACAAAAATTGAGAAGCAATAAAAAAATAAGCACATAAAGTAAGAAATAAGAAGCATACAAAAGTGGCCAAGGGGCCAAGAAAATAAGGGACATGGGAGCATGTCACTTAAATCATAAAGCAAGCATACAAGGCATGTTCAAATGCCACATGCACATACAAGCGGACCAAACAATGTTGGCACAAGGGCCACAGACATAGAATAGTACAAGCAAAGGACATTGGCAAATATCCTAAAGCACAAACATGAATAGAAGTGAAGGACATTGGAAAATGTCCTAAGGCACATACAAGAGACAAGCAAGAACTAGAAATGCAAGCACATCAAGCTATGCTAAGCAATAAAATAAAGCATGTAAAGGCTAGAAGTACAATCATATCAAACTAATCAAAGCAATAGATGAATGTATGCAAGACATGAGTAGTATAAGACTAGGTATATGATCATAAATACACAAGTGCTATATACTATTGAAATGTTGATCAAGTAATCTGTGTAAGGTAGTAAGTAATATAAGTCAACACGATAACTAGAGTGTGCAGTATAGGAATGACATAATCTGGATGGTGTAGTCATGTAACAGATTCCCCTAGTGGGTATGTATATCGATGTGTGTCTCGAATGTATAAGTAAGATGCCTCCTCATTGGGTAGAGTGAAGAAATCAAGTAGCTTGATGTCACTGCACACACTCAAAGAAGATCAAGTGAAGCATGGTAATGTAGATAAATTGGCATACAATAGAAAATGTAAGTCCTAGCATAGTAGTAGTGTAAAGCATGGATGATGCATACAATTGGAATGTTTTTGTTGTTTTGACATATTTGAATATTTTTGGATTTTTGAAATGTTATATTGTTTTTATATTTTTTCATTTTGAACTATGTACAATCAAGCTTAAGATATTATGTATAAGAATTGAAAGGAACTATGTAAAAGCATATAAAAAAAGCAATATGTACACAATGATATGAAAGACCAAGCTGGAGGGGGGAAGGGGTCCAAGGATGGATCCCACTAGGGATAGAAATGGAGGAAAGGGTCATGGCCATCATCAAATGTCACGAGATCATCATCATATGATATAGATGTTGTGTTCATGGTGTTATCATGTCGAAGGTGAACTAAAGGTTACTCTAGGGGTGGAGATTTTGACTCTGCTCTAGGTCATTTAGCCCTTCTAGTAGATGACTTCAATGGAAGTAGTGGAGTTGGTGTTGTTGGTGGTGCTATAATTTGAAGAATACTTCAGTCTTGTAGTTTATCTAATCTATGTTTTAAAGTTGTTCATGAATTTGTATCATGGCCTATAATCTTATGAAAAGTACAAAATGGGTGACCATCATACTGTAACAATCTATTGATAGATCTATATCATACTATAGGTAATGTGATCAATCCATGATCAAGTAATATCTATAACATAAATTGTGGCTAATGATGTGTATTGCCTACCTGAATCTGAATGACTAGCTCTATATCCACAGAGATAACCATGTGAATAATATGTGCCAAGTGATTTATATGTGGTCATGAATGTGGAGTATATCCTGAAAGTATAGTGTTAGATGATAAAAGTAATGTAGGATGTGGAATGAGAGCTCTAGAATCATCTTGGTACTCTCCTAGGCTACCTAGTGTAAATCTCAATCCACACAAATAATCATCTGTGAGTGTGGGTGTCATATCATCATCTGAGGAAACTTGGTAATCTATATCAACATCATGTACATATGGTAATTTAGAATTTATGACAATGATAGTATTAAAATACAATGGTGTTGTGAGAATGGTTGTAACTGTAGTTGTAGAATCAACTGGTACTACTAGAACTATTGTCGATGAGTGTATAACTATAACAAGTGTAGGAACTGTGACTAATAGAGTAGCTGGAATGGCTGAAGCTAATCTAGCTGATCTCTAGAGCTGAAGGCATGACTGTAAGTGGAGGAGTGCGAGAAGTACTAGTATCTGCAACCTCATATGTATATATCTAATCAAGAGAGATGTAATGAGATGGTGGTTGTACTATGAGATAAGGTGTCCCATCTGGTGAAATAGTCAAAGATGACTCTGTAGTTTGATAATATCTAAATGGTTGGTTGTCTATTAGACATGTATATAGATATATTTCATAGAGAAACTTAATACATCGATGGAGAGTAGAAGGAATGGCCCCAATATGTAATATCCCCTGTCTAATAGGGAATATAGCAAGACAAAAGCTCTGAATTGCTTCTCTGAATATTCTAATTTTTCGTATGAGATAAGAACAAATTGTGATTTTTGCAAGATAAATTCAAATAAAAAAATAAACCACAGTAAATCTCTTAACTTGCAAATCAGTGCTCTTATTATTCTTCAGAATGATTACAATAATATATCTCTGGCATGCATATAAAGTAATACAAATATCGTCTCAAAACTTGATCTTTGCAAATCTGGAACGGCTCTCAGGTTGCTGTGTCAACAACACAGTTGCCGTCATCAGTCGATATAATACCGATGTCGATCTCTGTCGATCGGCTAATCTACCGACATTGGTCTTCAGTCGGCCGATGTCGGTCACTGGTATGCTGATGTCGGTTCCTGTGTCCCCTGCGGCGCTGTCTGAACTGTGGCAGAATGGTACAAAATTGCACAGATCGGTATGGATTTCGTACATAAACAAAATATATGTTATGGCTTGTATTTTGATACCTGATCTGAAGATCTCTATCTGTATAATTTATTAAATCAAAACATAAGGAAATAAATACCTAAAATCCCTATGATAACTTCTGTGTGAAGTTATCTCTCAAACCTGTAAACCTCTGTGATAACTTCTATATGAAGCTATCTCTCAAATTGGAAATAGATCAGATGATATTTCAAAACCTCTGAATCACACACACTAAATATTTGACGTTCTCCAATGCAAAAGGAATCCTGGAACCCTTGGCTCAGTCTTCATAGAAGAATTCTTAGCAATAATCAATATCAATAATCAATGGATAATCTCAACTCTCTCCCATGAGAAACCCTTATACCCTCAAAAAGATGTGCTTGCCCTAATTAGGGTTTCTTAAATTAGAATTAGGGTTTCTAATTAAAAATAGGACAAATAATTAATATTTGATTAAATCAATCAAATATTAATATCTCCCTCAATACATGTCAGATCCTCGAACTATCTAAAGCTGGTGAATCAGGGAATGATTCTGCACATGACCATACCAAAATAAGGGTGCTCTATTGCATGTCAGAAGTCCCTAAATAATAGGAGCTCAGGCAAATCATGTTCGAAAGAACCCGAATGAAAGCCAACTGTAGGAATTCTGCTAATCAAAGCCAAGCCAAGCTCTATCATGACCCTCTATCCATCCTATCAGCCTACGAAGGTCACATAATAGGTTAATAATCAAGTATAAAGATGTCACCTGAAAAGGGGACATGACAATCCGCCCCTCCTGAAATTGCTTGTCCCCAAGCAATCTCAAAACAACAAACCAATCAATCCACCTGGATCCCATATGTAGTTGTGATTTGCACTACTGTTAATCAATGCAAGCTCCTGCAATATCCTCTGAAATAGAACAAAGGGAAATCCATAATCAAACTGGTGAATGCAACTCAACCAATCTCTAAAATCACAAATACCAGGTACACATTCCACCATGCTATGCGGAAGGCACACTCCAACTCTACAACAACTTCCAAATGGAACTATGCCAAGTATGGAGAATCCACACACTATACCTCTACTGTGATCAACATATCTCATCAACTCCTACTCTAAGTCATGCACCACCAAACTATCAATCATAGCACCTATCACCATATCAAGCTGACTACCATGCTCGACTGTAGCACCCAACTCAACTGAATGTAACTTCAGTAGAAACGAACCAATACTATCATCGAGGATAGATATATGCTCATCCCCACTATCTCTAACAATCTCGACCATGGGCACCCTTGTGTCCCCAAATACCACAACCTGTGACTGTACCAACTCTGGTAAACACTGAAGTCACTCTAACTCCATGGTCACCTCAGCCAAATGAAACTGTGACTCCTCGAAAGCCAACTGCGTACTCTCAAGAATCTCAGAAGTCACCTCGAGCTGCTGAGTAAGCTCACTCACCTGGCATGACTTGAAACTAAGTAGAGAGGGTTTTGGGTCCTACCATGATATCCAAAGAAATTATGTCCAATGTCTGTCACGGTATATCATCAAAACCTCTAATGCTTTATATGATATTTGTATTGATGCCATATTTATGCCTATGGTCTGTAAGAATGTGATATTACATATATTAAGTGAAAAACCACTGTCAACTAACACTTTATTGACTACACTAGTTTTGACTTGAACTTGAATGAATAGTAGTACATTTTGATCAATAGTTGTCTGAGAAGGCATGTCCTCACTATCAAAATAAATTGCATCTTCTATAGTTTTTAGAGTATTGACAACTGATGCAAAATAGGAAGGTTTTGAATTAATGGGTATAAAAGTCTAAGTGATTGCCTGATAAAGAATGTACTTGAATACATTAGCTTTCTAAAGTAGCTCTAAAATGGAAATGTTAGATGGAGTGTTTATCAACTGATCAATAATATCATATGCCTTGTGTAGATCTACCTATGCAGGTGGGTTGGGCCTGGGATGGATAGGAATAAAAGAGTAACAAGGCTCCTGACTAGGTAGAGGAGGCATGACGACACATCGAGTAATAGATCTAACTACATTATCTACTATCCATATAGGAGTAGTAGTAGCTACAAGAGGAGAATGGAGATAATCGATGGGTCAAGGTGGTGGAGGGACAAAGGGTATCAACTGGGCTCTTTGGTGATGGGTAGTGACTTGGGGAAGGGTAAAATAAACCATGCAACATGACTCGACATGAGATAGAGGCTCTAAAGGAGGTGATGCAAAAGAAATCTTAGCATGTTGTTTAATAATAACTTTCTTAACATCATCCCATATTATGAAAAATAAGCATGAAATGCAATGAATGAAGTTTTATACTAACATATGATAAACTTCATCATTCATGTACATGATAGGACTAATGATGGTCTCTTTATTTTTTATAAAAAATGTAAGAAAAAATTGTAAATAAGTGAGATCCATTTTTGAAATATAAATTTAGAATGTAAGGTGATATCTCAAAATAAATAGGACCTAGTGTATGCAACTAGGATTTGAAAGATGATTTATTTAGAAAATACTATGAGATTTTGATATTGAAAGTGACTTTTTAATTTTAATATACAACTAAAAATTTGTAAAATTAGTGGAAAATGTTTGATTGAATTAGACCTATTATGTGTAACTAGGGTTTGGGAAAAAAAAATTAAATTAATATTGAATTTTGAAATTTAAAGTGATTTTATGATTTTAATATGCAACTAAAAATTCATAAAATAATTGAAAAATTACAAGAAAATTAATGGGAGCTAGTTGATGCAACTAGAGTTTAAAATAAAATTTATTTTGAAATTACTATTGAATTTTAGAATTTAAATCAAATTTTTGATTTAGATATACAAGCAAAAAATTAAGAAATTGTTCGATTATTATTGAAAAATTACTGGGAGCTAGTTGATGCAACTAGGGTTTGAAATAAACTTATTTTAAAATTTATTAATGAATTTTAAAATTTTGGATAATTTTTTTTTTAAATATTCAAGAAAAAATTCAAAATTTTATGGGAAAAATCAGCTAAGAATTTACCGTAGGGTTTCTAGGGTTTTTATGCGCAATTTGAAGTAAGTCGGGTTCACCAAATGATTTATTATTTTTTAGGAAAATTAGTGTTTAATTCCTAAAAAATAAAAGGGCTTGAGTAGGAGAAAATCAATAAATAATATTTCAAATTAAAAATATTGATTTGTGAAATTTATTTGTAATTAGAGATTTTCTAAAAACAATAGTGAGAGAGAGAAAATTAAACTTATCTTATTCTATATTGATCTGACTGAGACAGGGTCTGAAAATTTATGTGCAAGTTTGGGAAACTATCATAAATATAATCTTGAATCTCATTTCTTGATTGGAGAAGAGTGCTAAAACTGGACACCTTAGGCTCTAGTGATATAGACCTTCTCCATTGTTATTGTCCTAAGGATTTAAGATTTTTAGGTTTTGTTCACATAGTTAGTGTGAGGCTGTGTACCAAATTTTAGAGCCTCATCGTTAGTAGATATCCTTATAGAATTGATTCTTGGTGTACTTGTATCTTTTATGCAATTGAATAGAACTTTGGCAAATAGAAAAAAAGGGGTTAATGTGTGTAAGATGCATAGGACATGCTTCACACCCCATTTATGGGCATGCTACCTACATACCAATACTTTGAGGAGGGATCAATCCATATGTAGTTCTCCATTTAAGAGTGCTTGGTGAAATAGTGAATAAAATACATAAAATACTAAAATTGAGTATGCTTGAGATGACTAAAGACTGGTGTAAGATCTTTAATTAGCTTGAAAGTGTATAGGCTGGTTATATGCAGAGAATAGGGAAGATTTTTTGAATGGTATTGCTTGTATTCTTGCTTGCTTGAGTGATATTTGCCAACCCTTTCCAAATGATCTTTGAATGGGGTTTTAAATGGATCTATTGGTCATGGGTTAAATGAATTTGTATTAGGTTGACATGATTGAAGATAAATATTTGAAAGGAAATGACCATTGAGGTTAAGATGCACTTGGACAATAGCGCCAAAATCTGGACACCCTAGGGTTCGATGCTAGTGTCCAAGTTAGGCACTATTGTCTTGAGATGATGGGGCTTGGGGGGATGGATTAGTCATGAAGAGAGGGTCTTGGCTTAGATGGGATCAAGTCTGGAAGGCCATGTATGACTAGGAATTAGTGAAAGTAAGCCTAAGATGATCATGAGATCAAGCAAGAGGGACCTAAGGATTAGGTGTCATTAGCCATGCTCAAATTACTATTTTTTGCATTTTATATTGACTACATATACTCATCATCAACAAAATCAAAAACTTGAAACTTCGAATGTGAAATTCCAACATTAACTAATTCATTATTTTCAATTTGATTATTATTCATTTCATTATGGTCAATTTCATTATTATTAATTTCATTATGGTCAATTTCAACATTATTCAATTGATTATAGTCAATTTCGTCATTGCTTAATTCATTATCATCAATTGGCTCATTATATATGGCATTTGGTTCATCGAGATTAGGGTTTGTACCTTGTTTACCATGAAATTTTTGCATTTTTATCTTGTGTTTCTCTCTCAAATATTGTAATTCCTCTAGTGTTTTGTTCTTCAACAACTTCCTCTTCCTCTTTGAACGCGATCTAAAACCCATTAGAAGGGATAATTGACAAATTTTCAAAGGTGGGGTCAAGTACATAGAAGTATGCAAAGAATGTTTGTGGGGATAGAAGTCTTGATTTGGGTGAAAAATAGTCATTGATAAGTGAGCTTAATCTAAAATAATAATAACATGATCACGTTACATTTTCTATAAGGTCCTAACGCATCCAACCCATTGAGAAGCTTATATCAACAATAATGTGATCGCATTACTATTGATATAAGCTTTGGGTTACAATTGGTAATGAAGACCGAGTGTTACCTATGTTATGAATAATGTGATTGCATTATTAAATAATGCGATTGTGTTAGAATTAATATAGATAAGGGCTTATGGATTGGAGATTAAGGCATTAGTGCATAAGGTTTATGGATTATGGATTACAATTTTTGTTTTAGGGATTAGGGATAACAATTAAGGTCCAAAGTTAAGGTGCGAACCTTTCCCCTAGAATGGCTTGGCTTTATGGATACTCATGTCACTCCCTACGTTAAAGCCCACGATTTTGAATTGACATTGTGATGGAAGGGAAATGGCTCCCCATAAATTGAAATGATGTGTACATTTAATAAAACAACAAGTATCACACTTTTATGACATATGTGGCATGGAAATGTTTTTGGTAACATTTCCCAAAGTGCATTAAATACCATATCACTTGTAGTTTCAATTTGTTAAGTGGTCGGCCAATATGTTTCCCAAAGTGCACTAAATGCCATATTACTTCTTAAGTTTTCCTAATACTTGGAAAAAAAAGTTCTGAACATGTGGAATCTCTAAAAAATAATAATGTCATTAATAATAAAATGCATTTTTAAGTTGTGATTATAACCTAGATGTCATCATGTAGATTGAGTGAATTAGTCAAATGGGGCAATCAGTCAAGTGATTTAGGCAAAACTGAGCCTTGTGAACTTAATTCTTAGTCTAGACATGATGTTAATTTGAGCTAAAATGATTGTTTCAAGGTTTAAAGAGTTTATATTTGTGGTTTAGAGTTTAAGAATTAGTAACGTTAAGGATTAGGGCTTAGGGTATAGGTTTTAGGGTATATTTATACAATCGTGTAGGTAATTGGGGTAAATTTGGGAGCCTTGAACCTATATTTGTGATAATAGAATCTGAATTTGGGATCAATTATCCACCACATCATCACAAATTAAGCCTAATAAGCCAAGTTTGGTAATGAATGATGAAATTTTAACCAATTTCATCCCTGTGAACCTAATTCTTACTACACACACACACAAAGGATGTTAATTGGGGCTAAATTTATAGGTTTAGGGTTTAGGACCGTCTATAATTTAAAGGGTTTGGGGTTTAAGCCTTATGGATTAGGGTTTAATGTAAATGGTACAAGGTCTAGGGTTAATTTAAATGGTATAAGGTAACTTAGGGTTTAAGATATCAGATATAGGGACCAATCACTAAGGTAATTTAAGAACATTTGAGCTACTTGTGACGCCTATTTATGACTTGACTACCTTCATGTTTGAATTTCTAAATAAATTAGGGTAGATTATGCCATGTACATGTTGCATACATGTTATACAATTGATTTAGCCATAAATTTGGTTTGGGGGCTCAATTTTTCCCATATCACGCAAGGAATTGCACAAATTGACTAATTAGATCAATTCATGATAGAAGATCGATATTTTAATTTTTCCCCAAATCATATCTTGCTATTGAATGGGTTTAAATTGGCCTCAAATGCCTCCTCAATTAAAAGAATCAACTAGTTCCCCCTCTTTGGTTAATTGTTTGAATGTGATTGAAATAGCACCAATTTAATGAACAGATGCACAGCTAGATTGGTACTCCAAAGGGTTTAGCCATAGGTTTGAAAAGTACATTTTATGACATCTCATGACAAAATCAATTATATCTTAAGGCATGTATGTTTGTGGCATGTAGTGGGCATTAGGGCATAGCTCTTACAATTTATGTTTTAAGGATTAGGGATTAGGGCATAGGGTTTAGGTTTAAGGATTTGTATATTAATGTCTAGTTATGCCATGTGTTCAAACCAGATTCTTACTATAAAGGATGTTAATTGCGACTAACTTTAAGTTGGTAAATAGGGAAAGTAAATGGTTTACAATTTAGGGTATAGTGTTTAGGGTTTATGGTTTATGGCTTCTAGGTTTTAATGTATATACATGATTTAGGGTATACAAGGTCAATCACAAAAATAATTGAGGATAATTTGAATCACTTGGACCCATTTGTGACTATAGAATGTTTTTTTAGGTTGTCATTATATCATAGATGTCATATGTAGATTGAGTGAATTAATCAAATTGGGCAATCATTCGTGTGATTTAGGCCAAACTGAGCCCTTTAAACTTAATTCTTAGTCTAAATGATGTTAATTTGGGCTAAAATGACTGGTTCAAAGTTTAAAGAGTTTATATTTATGGTTTAGAGTTTAGGGAATAGGAATTTTAGGGATTATGATATAGGTTTTAGGGTATATAAGGTACAATCATGATGGTGATTGGGGAAAATTTGAGCTCCTTGAATGTAGATATGTGAGTAAAGAATGTGAATTTGGGATCAAGTATCCCCCTCATCATCACAGATTGAACCTACAAAGTCAATTGTGGTAATGATTGATGCAATTTTAACCAAGTTCATCCATGTGAATCTATTTCTTACTATATATAAAGGATGTTAATTGGAGCTAAATTGATCATAAGGGCCTACTGAGCCTCAATGTAAGGAATTCCATCCATATGATATCAATTTGGGATCCAAGTGCTCACCATATTAAAAAAATAAGTATTTTTTCAATTTGATATGTAATTCAGTCCAAAGGATCCATATGCAAGGAATTACATTCTTATATAATGGAAATTGGGGCTTACTTGGCCCTGAGTGCATACCATATTAAACCAATCAAGTATTTAGTTTCAAATGATACATAATTGGGGCCAATCGAAGCTTGCCCAAGGAATTGTGTCAATATAATTTTAATTAAGGCCATAATTGCACACCTTATTCAAATAATTGAGTGTTTGATTGAATCTGATATGAAATCAAGACCAATTGAACCCAATGTAAGGAATTAGATCCATCTAAGTTGTCAACTGAAAGAATATTTGGTTCAATATGATCTATGAAATTTAGTCCAAACAAGCCTTGTGTAAGAAATTTCATCTTCTACTATCAACACAGGGCTCTGTGGATCCCAAATACATAACTTATTGAATCAACCAAGTATTTAGATCAATTGAATATGCAATTATGGCCAACCAAGGCTCGTGCAAGTAACTAAATACATCTAATATTGATTACAACTTCATTGGCCCTGATTGTAAACTATATCCAACTAATCATGTATATGGTTCTATCTTATACATAATTGGGGCCAACTAAACCCCATGAAAGTAATTTTGTCCATATAATGTTCTAGTTGGATTTCATTATCCTCGATTGCACACCATATTGAACCAATCGAGTATTTAGGTTCAATATGATATGCAATTAGGGCCACTCAATCCCCAAGCAAAGAATTACATCCATCTAATGTCATTTGGGGCACTAATTACACCATGTTAAATCAATTGATATTTTTTCAATACTATACACAATTGAGGACAACTAATTCCTATGTAATTAATTGCTTCCACCTAGAATATCAATTTCAAGGCATTTTTCATCCCATCAAATGAATTGTGTCCATTTAATGTCCATTATGAATATTTTTCCCTAATTGCACATCATATTTAACCAATCGAGTATTTTCTTCAGTATAATATGTAATCAAGAGTAATTAATCTGTGTGTAAGAAATTCCTTCAATATAATGTCAATTAGTGCTTTGATAGCAAACCATATTAAACTAATTGAATATTTATTTCAATCTAATACACAATCAGGGTTAAATGAGCCCTGCAAAAGGAATTATGTCCATATGATGTCAATTGGGTCTCTAATTCCACACTTTATCATAAAAAACCAAGTATTTAGTTTAGTTTGATACGTAATTGGGGCAAACCAAACTCCATCCAACGAAATATGTCCATCTAATGTCAATTTGGGATCTATTGGGCCGATTACACACCATATTGGGATCAAGGGAACAATAAATTGATTCATAGGTTAATACGTCTCCAATTATCATTCAATTCTATCAATTCTTGACAAGAATATTGGTCCCAAACACCAATCTTAATTTGAAACCAATATTTGATCTTAAGACTACTGGGTCTAATGGCTCCTATTCAGGGTTTAGGATGTTGAGAATATGTAACGCGATCATGTTATTAAATACCATGATCATGTTAATAACACAATTAATAACACATTCACATTATTAACACGATCATGGTATTTAAATTTGAATTCAATTCCCGCACCTTTTGGATCAAGAATGGCTTGCACTGTGAATAAACAACGGAGTTTTAAAAAACATGAAAATAAATAATAAATATTAACTTCGAGTTTCAAATACACTAAGAATTTCAACGTAAAAATTCAAAAACATGATACAATCGTGACAAACACATTCTCTTCTTTCCAAAAATATGATTTTTATATTTTTTGAACTTATTTAAAGTTTCAAACTATATTTATTTCTAACTATGTTTTTTTTAAGTCACTACATGCCACAAACATACATGCCTATACATTTTCATATAATTTGTCTTTCGTTGATTCAAGTAAAAAACAAATGATATGATGACGTAATCGACCTAATTCTACACACATTTAAAAAAAATGATTTTTATTTTTTTTAGCAAAGTAGGCATCTCGTAGACAACTATCCATTTCTTTGTCAGTGTTTAAGATCTATTTACTTGAAAAATTCATTAAAAAAAGTATTAATTGAAAAAATACAAAAAAATATAATTGATGTGCTAGAAGATTTTATCTAATTTTTTCTCCAATGATTTCAAATAATGTTAAATGCTACTCAAAAAAATATTGCACATCACAACCATCTATCTACCATATTTTATGAGAAAAAAATTCATATTCAAATTTTAGATGTTTGACCTAGATATACTTAACAATATTTTAAAAAATTAATGTTTTGAAAAATAGACTTGAAATATTATATTTCATGTTTTTACACCATCTTCAAATTTAGAGTGTAAATCTCTCAAATTATCTACAAAAATTTAAATCTCTAAAATTTCGAAAAAATCTTATCTCAGAATAAATTACTTTTTATTGTGGAAACCACTTTTTGTCCACTTACACAACATATATACATGATGTACTCAAAACATGTACACATATATTCATAACACCTATGTGTTATAATCATAACGTATATATGTTATACAATAACAAAATAAATTTTAGAAATCTATAAATACTTATACCGTAACATAACCTTTAATATACAATAATTCGAGTTTATTTCTTTCGATTATATTATTGAATTTCCTTGCATTATTACATGTTTGTTATAATACAATAATTCAAGTTTATTTTTTTTATTATATTGTTGAATTTCCTCGCTTTATTATGTGTTTGAAGAGTTATATTGATATATTGAACGCTAGATAAAATAATCAAATTAGTACAACCTTTCATGTTAAAACATTAGTATGCTTTTAAAGAGTATGAATGATATATTATCTATTAAATATAATAATTAAATTATTATAACTTTTTTTTAAAGTATATTTTTGAAGAGTATAAATGATATATTAAATATCAAATATATGAGAAAATTATTATTATATATATTTTTTGAAGAGTATAAATGATATAATAAATATTAAATATATGATAAAGTTATTATAATATAATATAAAACACATTAATAAATTAATATGCTTTTAGAGAGTATGAATGATATATTATCTATTAAATATTTTAATAAAATAATAATAACTTTTTAAGCTTATTTTTAAAACATTAATATATTTTTGAAGAGTATAAATGATATATGAAATATTAAATATATGATAGAATTATTATAATATAATATAAAATCTATATAAGTTTATTTTGTTAAAATATTATTATATAAATGAGTTTGTTTAAAGATTAATAATAAATTAAAGATATAATAATATAAATTTTAAATAATAAATTAAAGATATAATAATATAAATTTTAAATAATAAATTAAAGATATAATAATATAATATAAAATTTATAAATATGATTTTTTTTAAGAATTAATAAAAAAATTAAAAATAATAATAATTTTATTGTAGTAAAATATAAGATTTATGTAACATAAGATATTTTTAAATAAGTTCCTAAATTTATTGTAATCAAATATAAGATTTACGAAATATAAGATTTTTATAAATAAATTCATTTCATTTTAACTTTTAAAAGATTAGTATGTTTTTATATAGTATAAACGATATATTAAACATTAAATGTAATATTAATTTATTTTAATTAAAAAAACATGTAGACATAACAATGGATAATTAATTATTCATAAAGTTTTGCCTCATTATAACGTGTAAGATTTTAACGTGGAAAACATTCAAAAAATTAGGTCGAATTACATTACAAGATAAGATGGAAAGTATGACGATGAAGTTCATGTTCACCACCACAAAACCGCACAAATTTGCTTAGGTAGGTAAGGGCCACAGGAATTGGGAAAAACACAACAGAACTTTATTAGGACCCCAAAAATATACTTAAGACTTAAGAGACGCCCTCTTCACATCTTTAGGCTTTTTTCGCTCTTAAAATTTTGATTATTAAAGAGAGGCTCGTGACAATATCATAACGCCGGATCAATCATGAGAGCTCACTGCACATTAACATCGAACACTTTGGGCTCCACTTTGGTCTTAGGAATGGATATGATTAAGACGCCATTTTTCATTTCCGCCTTGACCTTTTCTTGCTCGCAGTCATCAGGCAGCGAAAGTCTTGTATTGTAGGTACTATAGCTTCTGGACGACCAAGAGTCTTCGCCCTCCTTCTCCTCTTTGCGCTCTGCTTTAATGACCAAAAACCCGTCCTCCACCGACACCTTGACGTCCTCCTTCGACAGCCCGGGCATGTCGAACCTCATTCTCACCTCCGTCTCGTTCTCCGTCATATCCCACGGGGTTCGAACCCTCAACGTGTTGTCTCTCGGACGCCGCGCCGGCGTCAACATGAACGAATCCTCAAACAGCCGGTCCATGGTATCCAGCATCTGCCTCATTGTTCTCATGGGGGACAACGGATCCATAAGACCTGAAAAATAAAATACTAGCTAAATATAGGATCCAAACGGCACAGATTCAGATACGATAAATGCAGGACATTATAGTATAGGATGGAGGACATCTTACCGTAAGGCGAAATTTCTGCCGCCCTGTCGACGGCCTTGGATGTTTTCTGCACTTCCTTCCCTGTGCTTGTGTTTTGCACATCTAAGGCGTGCTCTTTGCTCTCTGCTCTCACCAATAATCGCGTGGAATTGTATGGACAACTCAGACCTAATTTAGGCCACGAAAGCTTGCTAACAGAAAGGCAATTAGTATTTATAGAATTTGGCTTGTGAGAAGCGGAAGCTGAAGCTGCTGCTGTACTTCTACAAGTGATTGCTGTTGCAGGCGCAAGCACACTTGACATAACGCACGCCATTTTTAGAAATCCTGAACGCCTGTAATATTTATCCCCACGGATGACTAATTAAACGCTCAAAGAAAAGATCAGGTAACCACGATATGAAAGCGTAACGTAGATTGCTGTGCTCTTATAGAGCTCAGAACGAGTGTCAAAAGGAGGTCTGGAGAGTTCGAGAAACATCATTGACAGAAAGTTGAAGAAGGGTTTGGGGGTGGTGTGGAAAATGGTAGAGATCGTGGGAGGGTTCTCGATGCTTCTCTCCACGTGGCAAAATTAGGTGGCCGGGACTCACATCGCTACTGGGGCCTTCTACTGTCATATCTTTCTCGAAGTATTTGAAGGAAAAGGTGGGACCCATGCTCTTTTCTTTTCTTTTTTTTTTGGTGGTGTTGGGGGGATAAAACGATGCAATTAAAGGGACCCATTCCTTTTTATAACTTTGTGATTTAGGTGCTTGTTTCTAGGTTTTGTTTAGGTGAAACTTTGATGATATTTTGGTTTTGTTCTTAGGCTTTGCTTATTGTATCGAGGTGTGCTTTCATACCCTCTTATATTTTTTTATGAATTATTTATATATTTCTAGTTAGGTAATATATGGATATATTTTTCTTCAATTCAAGATCAAGTTCTGGAGAATGACAGGCTGCAGCGTGTGTAGGTTGTGGCCGAGCTAGGGCAGTTGTGCCTTAGCTTGTTCAAAGCGGTGGGTTGGTGTGCACATGTGTAGATTGGGGGAGCGAGGGAGTGGCGTCGGGCAGAGGCATTGCAGGGTCACGCTGGACCAAGGAGGGCGTGATCATAGCTCAACAGGAGCCTTTAAAAATCGCATTTGGCAAAAGTTTTAGTGCAGCTATGGGCATGAATAGGGAGGAGCAACAAGGTAAAACAGTAGGTCAGGAGTTTTCTTCCCATAATCTAGGAGCAATGGAGTGGAGCTTGCCCGGGGGATCCAAGATTATGAAGATTAATGGTTCCCTGGAGAAATGCAAAGAACGACCTAAACTGGGAATTCCTTTTGATATGATTTCGGAGGATGTGGAATATTATTCCAAGCACTCTTTGTATTGCAAGTTTTTGGGTCTGAAAGTTTCCCTTCAATTTATGGAGGGTTGGGCCAGGAGAGTGTGGGAGCCAGAGGGAGATATGGAGGTCACATTATTGGCAAATAGCTACTTCATGGTCACGTTTGTATCCCTGGCTAATCGCAACAAGGTTTTTGAGGGAGGGCCATATTTTTACAATCAGGTCGGACTTTTTGTTAAACCTTGGCATGCTGGGTTTAATCCTTCTGAGGAATTACCCACTTGGATTTCGGTATGGGTTAGGCTCCCCAGACTTCTTATTGAATGTTGTCGTGAGGATGTTCTCCTGATGTTAGCTTCAACACTTGGAAGGCTGGTGGGGTCTTCAACTCAGAATTTAGGTAAAAAAGTCATGACTTTTGCCCGAATTTGTGTGGAAATTGATTTGAGCAAACCACTGCCTGATGCGCTGGAGATGAGTGTGGGTTCATACTCCTGAGTGCAACAATTGGACTATGAGACCCTTCCCTTCAGGTGTAGCCTTTGCCATGAGTATGGACACTTGGTGCGCAGATGTCCAAAGGCTAAGCCAATGGAGCAACATCCCAACTGCCACCTAGCAGCATTCCCAATGCCGATAAAGGGAAGAAATTGGAGGTTGAGGAGAGCAGGGATGCTGAAGGTTTTGTACATGTGAAAGCTCGAAGCCGTAACAGGGACCAGAAGAGGACCCTTAGGGAGCGGCAGGATGATGACTATTTCAACAAGTTTGAAATCTTGGATGGATTGGGCCAGCAAGAAGTAATTATGAGATTAATGAGTGTGGAGCAGTCCGTGGGAGGTTCAGTACCAGAGATTAATTCAGTCGATCTTCCAGTGGTTCTTCAGGAAGAGTCAGCCTTACCCATGGCTATTGAGGGGTAGACAGAGGAATTAGGGGGGAGGTGACAGATAGGGACCTGAAACAGAATGGAGAGGACCTGTACCCTTTGGCAAGGGTTGTGGGGATAAAAGTCGATAAGAAAGGAAAATCTTCTCCTCACCTGGGTGTTCTCCAGAGGGAGGGAAAAAAGGGGACATCAGAAAAAAGTGCTAAAGTGGGGCGCAAGAAGGACACAGACAGACTCAAGATGATTGGGGAGACCTTATTAGAGTCTGGTGCGGTTAAGACCTTAAACTCGCACTTCTTAACTCCTCTAAAATGATCATTATCTCGTGGAATGTAAGGGGACTGAATAACAGTTCCAGACAAAACGCTGTTAGGGAATTAGTTAGATGTCAAGTACCTGATATTCTCTTTCTTTAAAAAATGAAAGTTTCTATGGATGATATGAGGATTATTGCACCTAAGTTATGGAGGTATGGTTCATGGCAATGCATTGGAGCTCATGGATCCTGGGGGGTGTGGCTTGTTTTTGAAATCCGAGCAAGATCCAACCTGTGTCTTGGATTTCCTTTAAATCCTCTTTATCTATGGTGGCTTCATGTATTGAGTCGGTTGAATCAGTCTTTTTTTCCAATGTTTATGCTCCTACAAATTTCCAAGGTAAACTTTTTGTTTGAAAAAACATCCACTTTCTCCGTCAATTATTTCCCTATTTGCCTTGGATTGTGTTTGGAGACTTTAATGCTATTCTTGATTTAACGGAGAAGAGAGGAGGTAATGCACGGCTGGAACCTTCTTCTCTCCTGCTCTGGGATAATATTGAGGCACTCAATTTAGTGGATATAAAGCCAGTTAATGGATGCTTTACCTCGAACAATCGAAGAGTGGGGGACAGGTGCATTGCGGAGCGTATAGATAGATTCATGACCTCCTGTTATTGGGTGGGGGGTTCGTGATCTTCCTGCCTTGAGATTCTTGATTGGAGGGGCTCGGACCACTGGCCAATAAAATTGGTCATTTCTTCTATTCGTGAGCCTCTGAAGGCGCCTTTCAAGTTTCAGCTTATGTGGTTCAGGGACCCAGACTTATTTGGATGAGTGGTGGATTGGCGAAGGAGGGGCAGGCCTACTATAGGAACAACAATGTATACTTTTGTTAAGCTTCTCCAATTCGTCAAGTACCAGCTCAAAAAGTGGAATCGACAAAGTTTTGAGAACATTTTCCAAAAAAAATGAGGCGCAGATGGAGTTGAATGTCATTACCAGAACCATTTGGGATGAGGGAATGACTGAGGTTTTGTTGAGGGAGGAAGCTAGGGCCTTAAAAGCTATGGAGGAATGGGAACTAAGGGAGGAAATATTTTGGAAACAAAAGGCTCGGATCGAATGGCTTAGAGAAGGGGATAATAACATAGCCTTCTTCTTCAATTCGGTTCGGGCTAGATAGCATGGCATGGGGATTACTTCTTTGGTGTTGGACAGTGGAGAGACTATTTCTTCTATGCAGGGTATCATTAATGAGGCAGTGCAATATTTTTCTTCGTTATTCAAAGAGGAAGCGTAGGGGGACTCGGCTGAAGAGGCCCAGATCCTGTCTTGTATTCCCTCTTTGGTGACCAGAGATATGAATGAGCATTTGATGAGGGATATATCCTTGGAGGAGTTAAGGAGGATAGTCTTTATGATGTAGAAAGGAAAGGCGCCTGGTCCAAATGGCTTCTCGATTGAGTTCTTCCAAGAATTTTAAGAAATTATTAAATTTGACCTCCTGGCTGTTGTTCAAGAATCCCAGAGGAACAAGCAAATGCTTCGGGCTTTGAACTCCACCTTCCTGGCTCTCATTCCTAAGGGTGCAGGGGCGGATAGGCTGAGTCTTTTTAAGCCCATTTCTCTCTGCAATGTCGCTTATAAAATTATTTCTAAGCTGATCACTGAGAGGTTAAAAAAGTGGTTGCCTGTGCTTATCTCAGAGGAGCAAGGTGGCTTTGTAGAGGGTCAACATATTTTGGATGGGGTGGTGATGGCTACTGAGACTATACACTCCATGACCTAGTCCAATGAGAAGGCCATGTTTATCAAGCTGGATATGTCAAAGGCCTATGATAGAGTTCGGTGGTCCTTCCTCCAAAAGATCTTGGGCGCCTTTGGTTTTGCATAGGATTGGATTCATTGGGTTTTGAGTTGTGTGAACTCGACCTCCTTTTCAGTTTTGATTAATGGTGAGCACTCTAATCTCTTTGGGGCTTCTCATGGATTGAGGCAAGGCAACCCTCTTTCTCTTTACTTGTTTCTTCTGTTGGCAGAAGGCTTGGGTCGATTGATCAAAAAAAATGTAGGTGATGGTGCTATTCAGGGTTGGCAGTGGGGAGAGGAAATCTCTGTACAATCCCATCTCTAGTTTGTGGATGATGTGGCTTTGATGGGTAGGGCTACCATTAGGGAGGCATCTAACATACGCAAGAGCCTGGATGTTTACCTTGCTACCTCTAGACAGATAATTAATGAGGGCAAATCGTCTATTTTTTTCTTTAACACTCCTCCGGCCATACAGCGAAGAGTGGCTCTTATCCTTAGGTTCCAAATTAGGAGTCTCCCACTGCTTTATCTCGAGATTCCTATCTCTGCTGGCTGGCTGGCTAAGGAGTTATGGCAGGTGATCCTAGACAAATTTTAGGACAAGGTGAATCACTGGACCCACCGTTGGTTATCCTTTGTGGATCGAGTTCAACTGATTCAATTAGCGGTGCAGGCTCTTCCTATCTACATGTGTATGATCTAGGTGGCACCGATGAGCTTTGTTAAGGATTTGGACTCCTTAACAAAACAGTTTTTATGGATTGGGAATTTATCTTCGACCAAGTGGAGCCTAATTAAGTGGGAGACGGTTTGTAGCCCAAAGAGGTTTGGCGGGCTAGGATTACGACAGTCTGTGCTATCTGGTACTGCTTGGGCTGCCAAACTTTATTGGCATTGGTGCGTGGAGCAAGATCGGATATGGGCTAGAGTGTTGTCCCACAAGTATTTTTTTGAGATTCCCAGGAGGGATATTCCACGGTACGATTTGGTTGGTAAAGGCTTGGTGATTTGGGGGACTCTCAAGAAAGGAGCCACGCTGATTAAGAGGGGTCTTTTCTAGATATGCAAGAGTGGGGTGGAGGTCCAGTTTTGGCATGACTCATGGGACGGTTTCCCTCCTATAATAAGCCATATCCTCAGCTGAGTACTCTAGCCTAGAGGTTTTGTGAAGCTAGCTGGAAAAGGGTGTGCGACTTTAAATCCCTTTCCTTTTAGGGGCAAGTGGCGGTTGCTAGATGAAAGTCCCCAGAAGAGTGGTCGATTCTTGGTTTGGAGGTAGAGTGCGCAGCCCTGTAGAATATTCTGTCCAGACGTAGTTGTAATGCACTTATGGACAACGATGTGTTAGCCTGGTCCTCGAACCCCAAGAGGAAGTATACGGTGTCCGATGGCTATCAGGAGTTGATTTCATAGCAGTATGAGGATAGAGGGGAAGTTCAGTGGTGGAAGAAAATTTGGAATGGTTTCTCGTGGCTGAAGTGTAACTGTTTTACATGGACTTTAGTGTGGAACAGATGTTTGACATGGGACAATATTTGAAAGCGGGGATTTGCTAGTCCTTCGAGGTGTGTGCTCTGCAATAGAGAGGAGGAAGATTCCTCTCACATTTTCTTTCACTGTCCCTTCACTCTTCAACTGTGGCACTTCTGGTGGGATGCATGGCGGTGCCAGTGCATCCACACTGTCTCTTTGGCTGATTTTTGGTCTAGAGTGGGTCGTCCCCCTTCTTCAACTTCCTTCTTGCAAGATGCGTGGTACGCTGGACCTATTTTCCTGCTCTAGCAAGTTTGGCTGGAAAGAAATTGAAGGATTTTTAAGGGAGAAAAATTGGTGACTCAGCAGGTCTGGAGTAGAATTAAGGGAATGATCCAGGAATCTATTGAAGTGAAGAGCGAGGTTATGCTACCATTGAAGAAATGGGACACTGAGGTGCTGGAACGATTTGGCATAAGAGAGTTATCTCTGATCTCGGCTTGTGTCAGACGTGGTGCACATGGCCAGCAAAAAGTCCAACGGTTGGCGAAGTGGAATGCTCCATCTGCTGGGCTTTTGAAAATTAATACGGATGGGTCGTCCAGGGCAACCCAGGGGCGGCCGGGATTGGTGGGATTGCTATGGATTTTTTGAGATATGTGGTTTTTATTTTCTCGGCATATCAGGGAGTGCAGATGGTTAATAAGATAGAAGGTTTGGCTATCTTATATGCTTTGAGGAGAGCTTACGCTTTGGGTCGGAGGAGGGTGATCTGTGAAGCTGATTCTCAGGTCCTGATTAACTTGATTCTAGAAAGGAAATTTTTTGATGTGAGCTGGCAGTTGGCCACAATAGTGCAACAGATTTTACAGGTGAGTTCTTGCATGGAGTCGGTATCCTATGCCCACATTCCACGAGAGTGGAATAGGGCGACTGATTGTTTGGCGAAATGGGCATCGGAAGAGGGAGATGGCCGCAAGGTGAATGAATGGGAGCAACTTCCTGGTGAGTTACGTCAGGAACTGGAACCCATTCTTGCTGGAGATATTGGTGGAGTTGAGGTTTGAAGATGTTGTTTTTGGTTTGCTTGTCTTGTGGGTTGTTTGAACGCTTTTGTAATATGATGTTTTAAGTTTAATAAAGTTTTTACCTCCTTTTTTTAATATATATATATATATATATATATATATATATATATATATATATATATATATATATATATATATATATATATATATATATGAATATATGAATATATTTAATTAAAAAAATATGTATAAATTTTAACAATAAATATGTATATATATTATTAATCAATTATTATTGATTCTTTAGAGTTTTGAGATGTATGTTTGAGTTAGGGTTTTTACAAATAATGGTTAGTATAATAATATTTATTTATTTATTGTAATAGTTATAAGGTAAAGGGGTTCATTTAGCACATAAATATAAATGAATCATAATTTAATCCATTGTTTTAGGCTTTTCATTTTCCAACCACATTCTTTATTAAGAAATTTTTTTATACATTAATGTCTTACAATTTAATGTAATTAATTAAAATATTTAAAATCCTATTTTTGATTAAAAAGTACATTTATATTAATAAAAAATAATATAATATAATGGTAGCCATATTAACAAAAGGGTAGAAAGAGTCACACTCCAGAAATAAAATCACATCGAGCTAGAAAAGCTCCAGGGGATGAACAAGTCTAATAAGGAGTCAATAATGATTCACACAAGAAAAAAGATCACATCAAACCATATTGAAAAGTGGTTAGTGTAATAATAATTATTTATTGTAATAGTTATAAGGTAAAGGGGTTCATTTAACACAAATATTTTAATTATTTGTTAGTAGGGAGAGGAATCATAATTTAATCCATTATTTTAGGCTTTTCACTTTCCGACCACATTCTTTATTAAGAAATTTTTTCATACATTAATGTCTTACAATTTAATGTAATTAATTAAAATATTTAAAAACTTATTTTTTATTGAAAAGTGCATTTATATTAATAAAAAATAATATAATATAATGGTAGCCATATTAACAAAAGGGTATAAAGAGTCGCACCCCAAATATAAAATCACACCAAACTAGAAAAGCCTCAAGGGACAAACAAGTTTAATAAAGAGTCAATAATGACAACACAAGAAAAAAGATCACATCAAACCATATTAACATAAATGCGTAACAATAAAAAAAGAAGTATATAAAAACATAAGAACCCAAAAGTCTTTAAGCAACAACAACAAACATGTTGGTCGAAGGGGGTAGCGGAGAAGGAGGATCTTGCATATTTCCTCCTCAACGCCCTTAAAATATTTTATTTTTCTTTTATATATTTGAAAAGTAACTATACAAATATTAGAGTTGTTAAATACAAACTTTGGGAAAAAATATGTCATATGAAATAAAACATTTTTTCCAACTACTCAACTACACAATGCTTCACTACTCGCATTTATAAATAGATTCCTGGGTTTGCAATATACTCATATTATTCTCTCATCTTGATGATTTGCAACATTTTTTTAACAATTAAAACCTATTACGACTTCAAACATATCTTTTATCGTGACATTGTAAATAATAATAATAATAATAATAATAATAATTATTATTATTATTATTATTATTACACTATAGCTAAAATTTTAGTTATGGATTGGTGGGGTAAATGTGGTAGGAAAACTATTGTAGAGGCATTTTACAACAACATATAATCACTCTTTGAAGTTTTAGCCATGGTCTCTATGAATAATGATAAGTTTAATGTTGTTTATTTTTTATTTTTGATAATAATTACAAAATAAAGGGATTCATTTAGCGCAAAAACACGTTAATCATTTGTTAGTAGGGAGAAGAATCGTAAATTTGATCTAGTGTTTTGGGATTCTCACCTTCTGACATCTATCCTTTTTAACAAAACTTTTGACACATTAATTCCACATAATTTAATGTAATTGTTTAAAAAATTTGAAATCTTATTTTCACCTTCATATATTTAAAAAGTAACTATAATTTTTTTGTTATTACCATTTTATGATATTACATATATTTTAATTAAAATCTTATTTTTAATCAAAGCCTTGATTCTTTAGGCTATTATTATTGGTACATAATAGTCAAAATAACCTCAATAAAAGTGATACTGCCTACAATCGTATTAACAATGCCAAACCCTTTCCCAACTTTACGCCAACATAAAATGCTCAAACCACTATGGAGTCTACTAACTAATCCCACTAGGGAGATTGTTCACACCGAAGTGTAAATAATTAAAACCAAGTTATTTATCACTCCCATGGATACTAATGTTCTTTACAATTCACATATTTCTACCCAGCTAGTCTCGTAAAAGATTACCCTTGATTCTTTGTCTCTCCCCTCACATGTTTCTCCCTGCCAAGGAGTGGGTAAACACTCCTGCAATCCTTGATGCCATAGCTCTCTGGTGTGCTCTGGTAGCCTTAATACTCGAGAGGATTTAGAAGATTAATAATATGTGATGGAGTATGCAAACAAACGATTATTTCAACTTTATGATTTTATGCATTCTTACAATGGAAATTTCTTGAAAAATCTATATGAAGCCCTTGATAGATTCGATGCTAAATATATATCTCTTGACCCCTATAATCTATGAATTTATTTTCATGAATTTTTTGGGATCTAATACACTCAAACAAGAAGTATATTTTGTGATATTTTCATAGTAAATTTACAAAAATGGACATTAATTGCCTTTATAAAATTAAGGTGGCAAATTTCATTCTAGGTCGTGAAAATAAAGTTATCAGGCCTAATAACCTTGTTCTATAAAGTAATCAAAATGTGGTCATGGATATTTAATTACATTCATTTATCCAATATGGTGACCACACTATGTGGACTTAGGTTCTGACCCTAAGAATCATGTCATCTGGGTGCTTTCCAATATTGATAATGGTTATTTTGACATCATTAATGTGTAGCCTTAAATGATGCTAATTAAAGGGAATATTTATGGTGGTAGATCGTTAATAAACTCCTAGATTCCCATTGGGCCATCATATGATAGAGTATCCCATTAACAGGGTTTTCCCATCTACCTATTTGTTAGATAGTTAGTGCACGGGAAACATGGATTTTTATGTGCAATAAATTTGGGTTTTATGATCTTAATTTCACATGCCATCCCACATCTAAAATTTTGTATACTTGGTGTCATATCTGAAGCAAATATGATCGTTTACTTAAGTGTCTTGATTGGTTTTGATTTCTTCCTAGTGGTACTTCTCCTTTGACAATGTGTTTTCATTGTTAGTTGAAGCAATACAAAATTTGGTCATTTCGGACCACTCAGCGATCCACTTTCACATCACATAGAAATTTAAATGAGTCAAAATTAAAAATAAAACACAATTATTTCTAAATACTACACTTTTTAAACATGGGCACACCATCACCCACATTCATAAATTATGGAACATTGTTCCTTGCCCATCTTAGTAGGTATGTTGGATCAATGTGGGGATCTAATGCAGTCATGTTTATCACTTGGTTTATCCACATTTATGGCCACCAACAAGTAAATATAAGGTGATGCTCTTATTCCACCACCTATTATGAGTTGATTCCTATAGTGGCAGTGCTAGACAAAACTCCTTTCCATGACCCCTTGTAACTACAAGTGCAAGAGCTTAGGCAATGCATTAGAATTGTAGACTAGTATAATTCTAGAGGGCCTCAAATCTGATCCCATATGAATTGGATCAATGTGGGTGATATGATCTCCAAGAATCTTTTTCATATGCTAAGATCCCAACATACAAGTCTCAATGGATAAAAGCAATTCATGATGACATCCAACACCTTATTAAAGAATTATATATTATCCATGTCTTTGTGTGTCATATTGGTAAGTTTTCAAATCCCAAGAGCCATCCTTTGAGTGACAACAAGCCCTTGCCTAATGCCTCTCTATTGTTTCTTGTAATTTAACTCCCACTTACAGAGTCACTTGTGACAAGATGTTATCTATTGAGGACCTTCAAGAAGTTTCCATGCAAATGGCTAATGACAAAAATCTTGAATGTGATGGATTTACTTGTGAATTTTACAAAAAATTATGGGATATCATTTGGCCATACATATAATAGGTCCATATTTAAGATTTTAATACCCAATCCTTGTGATATTCATTCAAATAAGATACATATTAGATAATATAATTATTTTTTGGGAGGGCATGGAAAGGGATTGAAGGTCCAAATAAAAATCTATGTTCATCAAAATTGATTTTGAGAAATCATATGACCATAAAGAATGTCCGTTCATCTTGGTTATGTTGGATGCCCTTGGATTTGGCCCTAACTTTTGAAAATATGTTCAAATGCTTTTTATAGATGATTTAACCATTTTTTTAATAAATGGCATCAGTTTCAACCAAATTTTTCTCTTTGGATCCATGTGATAAGGTTCCCATTAACATTGGTTTTGTATGCGATTATTAATGAATGTTTTAGATACATTTTGGCCAATGCTCAATCTTAAGGTTTTGTTTAGGAAATTTATCTCCATACTAAGGATCCCTTTTAATTCCTTAATTGACACTTCATGGATGACTCTTTTATTAGTTTTATTGAGGATGAAATGTATGTTGCTAATGTTATGCAAGGTCTCGATATGTTATTACACACCTCTAGATATTATATTCAATGGAAAAAGACATAGTGTTATAGACAATCCTTCCTCCCTCCATGATGAAAACACAAAGTAACTACATAGAATATCAATATGCATAAAACTAAAAAAATCCATGAAATCAATCTAATCTATTGATTCTCCTTAAATGAATAAAACATTACATAAGAGTCTTTAAATAAATATGAACTAGAAATTAGAGTTAACATGTATAGTTACAAAAATTAAATAAATCAAAAGATACCTAAAACTAACTGACCCGATTGAATACCTGAGCCATATCTTGATTTTAAATATGCCCTACCTAAATACACGATCCATATATTGATCTTGAATATGCCCTACCTACCTTCTTATAATTGAGAATGCCATACCTACCTATCCTCCTTAACCTAACTACTTGAGTATTGCCTACTTACTTGAGTTATTTACTGGAATAAGCCCGACGTAATTGAGTATGTCTTACCTAATTGAATACTCGAGACATATCTTGATCATGAATACTTGTATCTAATCCTAGACATATCTATCCTACTTGAACCATATCTTGAAAGGAGAGGGGGCATTATCATGCTTTAAAATTAATATAGGGGGCATTATTGGATCAAAGGAGAAAGGAGATAAGGCATTATCAATGGATGCTTGAAAAGTATGAGAGGGGCATTATCATTATATAGATAAATGAGAGGGGGAATTTACCGATCCATATCATGAAAGGACAAGGGAATTCTCATTGATCTAGAGAGAGGAGTGACTAGGGATGATCAAGAAAAAGGCTTAAAGGTAGATTACTAAATATTTTGTGGGAATATCAATCAATGGATCTATCAATAAACATAAATGACTACCATATAGCATGTAGCCTATAACATACCTTTAGTCATGATATGGTTAGTCATATATGAAATATACTATGTATTTATTACTACATGTATGTATACAATCACTCATATATGGTATCTAGTTTTAGTCATGATATGATAACTTATACCGGACATGAATGTAGCTAATCACCCTAGTAAACTCCATTCGAAATAGAATGAATTAAAACACCATTCAAAATTCATACTAAAAATATACCATTCACTTTGAAACAAATGTTAGATAGATGGGTTAATCCATACATGCTTCAATTTTAATCTCAATCATTAGTCTAAATTCACATAAAAATAAAGCCATATTCTAGCATTCCAAATTCACATAGGACACTACCACTACTATAACCCAAACCTCTATCACTATGAGGGTGGAGGGGAATGATTTTGAACCCTATTTTATCAAGTTAATATCAAAATCACTCATGTCACTATCTCTTTCTCCCTAAACCATATGGAGATAGGGGGTCAAGTGCATTAATCATAATTCATCATCATAATCACTCCCTCATCATTCATCATCATCCTTAATCCCTCTCTCATTAACCATCATCATCTCTCATCATCCCTCATTATCCATAATGATATTGTCATTGGTCCTCATCATCATTCATCATCCCTAGTCACTTTCTCATTAGCCCTCATCATCCCTAATCATCCCTGATCACTCCCTCATCATCCCTCATCATCACCAATTTCTCCTTTATGGACCCTCATCATCCTAATCATACCTAGTCACTCCCACATCATATCCCATCATCACTAATAATCCCTAATCACTCCCTCAATGTCCCTCATTATTCTTAATCACACCTTCATATATGCTTATCATCCCTAATCATCACTAATCACTCCATCATCATCACTAATCACCCATAATCACTCCCTCATCACCCCTAATCATCCCTAATCACTCCCCCATCGACCATCATCACCCATCATTATCCCTAATCACTCACCCATCGACACTTATCATCCCTCATCATCCCTAGTCATTCCCTCATTGGCACTCATTGTCCCTCATTGTACCTAATCACTCCATTGGTTGTCATCATACCTCATTTTTTTATAATGACTCCCTCATCAACCCTCATCATCCCTACTTACTCCCTCATAATCCTTAATCATTACTCATTTTTCCTAATCATCCCTAATCATTTCTTAATTGGCCCTCATTATACCTAATCATACCATCAATAACCCTCAATGAACCTCATCATCCATAATCACTCTCTCATCATCCCTCATCATCCCTCATCACACTCTCATCATCCCTCATTGTCCCTCACAATCCCTAATAACTCCCTCATATTCCCTCATCATCCCTCATCCCTAGTCACTTTTTTTTTATCATCAATCATCATCCATAATCACTCCCTCATTTGCCTTCATCATACCTGATCACTCCCTCATCAAAACTCATCATTTCTTATTAACCCTAGTCACTCCATCATAATTCATTATCCCTCATCATCCCTAATCACTCCCTCATCATCCCCCATCATCCTTCATCATCGTTAATCACTCCCTCCTCATCCATCCTCAACCATAATTGTCCATGATCATTCCCTCATTATCCCTTATTGCCCTTAATCACTCCCTCATCACCCCTAGTCACTCCCTCAACTAGTAGAGTGTGTTCTAATCCAATAGCTAGTATAAATTATTTTAGAGTGAACACTATATTATTCAATTGAATATTGAATGGTGTTTCAATTATTTTTGTTCTAATTGGAGTGTACCAGGGTGATTATCCTCATTAATGTTTGATAGATTAGGTAGGACCTTGATGAATTACTCTAGGGACATTGTCATATTATTTTCATGGTGGAAATAAGATAATTCCATCTTTGTGCTTGCATGGTGGAAATTCATTTTGAATGATGATGACAAATATAAAATTACCTCTTTGCACTTGTTTCATATACTCTAATTTTGAAAATGAGTTATAGGAAAGGAAATTATGTTTCCTCCTCAATGCAAAAAAATGATGTTGGTATGCTCTTTTTATGTGGGGATGCACACATGGCTTAGAAAATGAGTTAATTTGATGTGAATTATATTCCTCACTAATTTTAAATTGATATGATGTTGATAAGTGAAAATGTGATGCATTTTGAGCTCAAGTTGCATTTTATCCTTGAGTTACATTCCTAACATGAGTTGCATTGTTACCGCAAGTTGCATTGTGAGCCCAAGTTGCATTGCCAAAATGAGTTGCATTGCTAGAATGATTTACATTGGGAACCAAAGTTGTATTTAAACCTTGATTTGAATTACGAGCTTGAGTTACATTTTGATCCTGAGTTGTATTACGTGCTCATGTTGCATTCCTAGATCAAGTTGCATTAGAAGCCAAAGTGGCATTGGGATCCTGAATTGAATTGCTAATGATGCATTTAAAAAATTAACATGATTATCATAAGATCCTTACAAGAATTGTGACATGGATTCTAACTTATAACTACTATGGGAGGAGATGTTTTTTGAATGTCGATGTGGGAAAACAAGTTAAAAAAATTGAAACTTTGTAATTCCCCCTTGATTTTAAATCAATGTTAGAATGCTCTTTATACTCAGGTTCAAAAAGAAATAGTAAATGTATTAAGGAAACTATGTTTCCTCTTTCATGTGAGATCAAATGTTGGCTTGAAATTTATTTCTTCCTCATATTTATGTATTGTGGTTTTTTGGTTTGGATATATTATTGTTCTATGAAGAGTGGTGGGTTGATGTTTGTGTATTTTGAGTCAGTGTAGGCCTTGGCCTCGATCCATTGTAAGGGTTGTTGATACCCCATCCCCAAATCACCCAACCAGTAACATACTTCATGACATGTGTTTTGTCTTTTCTTGATGGTTCCTAGATTTGACAAGTTCAGAACTATTGGTCCTCAGCCGCTTATCACCTCTACTCTATAGATGTTGATGAGTGTAGTGCTTACGTCAATTCCTCATTGGTATTCATATTTTTGTGAAGAGGAGGTGAAACCTTAATTTTGTAAATTGTGCATATGGTTAGGTTATTTCTTTCTATTTGGGTTACAAACATTGAGCGAAAGGGCCAAATCATTTTGGCTCTTCTCATGCTTGTGAGTTATTCTCAAAGAATGTTGTGGGACATGAGTATACATTATTAGCATTTGTGCTACTAAATTTTTTATTAGAGTGTGTTCTAATCCAATAGCTAGTAGAAATTATTTTAGAGTGAACATTATCTTATTCAAATGAATCTTGAATGGTGTTTTGATTATTTTTGTTATGATTGGAGTGTACTAGGGTGATTATCCTCATTCATGTTCACTAGATTAGGTAGGGCTATGATGGATTACTCTAGGGACATTGTCATATTATTTCCATGGTGGAAATAAGATAATTCCATCTTTGTGATTGCATGGTGGATATTCATTTTAAATAATGAGGGATGATGCAAGATGATGATAAATCAAAAATTACCTCTTTGAGCTTATTTTGTATACTTTGATTTGGAAAATGAGTTCTAACAAAGGAAATTATGTTTCCTCCTCAATGCAAAAAAATGATGTTGGTATGATCTTTTTATGTGGGGATGCACACATGGCCTATAAAATGAGTTAATTTTATGTGAATTATATTCCTCACTATTGTTAAATTTATATGATGTTGATTAGTGAAAACATGATGCATTGTGAGCTCAAGTTACATTTTATCCCTGAGTTACGTTCCTAGTCTAAGTTTCATTATTACCACAAGTTACATTGTGAACCCAAGTTGCATTGCCAAAATGAGTTACATTACTAGAATGAGTTGCATTGGGAACCCAAATTGTATTTAAACCCTAATTTACATTATGATCCTGAGTTGCATTTTGAGCCTGAGTTACATTACGTGCCCATGTTGCATTCCTTTCTAAAGTTGCATTGGAAGCTTGAGTTTCATTGGAAGCCCAAGTGTCATTGGGATCCTAAGTTGAATTGATAATGATGCATTTAAAAAACATAACATGATTATCATAGGATCCTTATGAGAATTGTGACATGGATTCTAACTGATAACTACTATGGGAGGAGATGTTTTTTGAATGTTGATGTGGGAAAACAAGTTAAAATAATTGAAACTTTGTAATTCCCCATTGATTTAATCGATGTTAGAATGCTCTCTATACTCAGGTTCAGAAAGAAATAGTAAATGTATTAAGGAAACTATGTTTCCTCCTTCATGTGAGATCAAACTTTGGCTTTAAATTTGTTTCTTCCTCATATTTATGTATTTTGGTTTGATGGTTTGGATATATTATTGTTATATGAAGAGTGTTGGGTTGATTTTTATGTATTCTGAGTTATTTTAGGCCTTGGCCTTAATCCATTGTAAGGGTTATCGATACCCCATTCCCAAATCAACCAACGAATAACATACTTGATGACATGTGTTTTGTCTTTTCTTGATGGTTCCTAAATTTGACAAGTTCAAAACTATCGGATCTCACCCCCTTGTCACCTTTACTCTATAGATGTTGATGAGTGTAGTGCTTATGTCAATTCCTCATTGGTATTAATATTTTAATGAGGAGGAGGAGAAACCTTAATTTTATACATTGTGCATATGGTTAGGTTATTTCCTTTCTATTTGGGTTACAAACATTGAGTGAAAGGGCCAAATCATTTTGGCTCTTCTCATGCTTGTGAGTTATTCTCAAATAATGTTATGGGACATGAGTATACATTATTAGCATTTGTGCCACTGAATTTTTTAGTAGAGTGTGTTCTAATCCAATATCTAGTATAAATTATTTTAGAGTGAACATTATCTTATTCAAATGAATCTTGAATGGTATTTTGATTCTTTTTTTTTGATTGGAGTGTACTAGGGTCATTATCCTCATTCATGTTTGAAATATTAGGTAGGGCCATGATGGATTACTATAGGGACATTGTCATATTATTTCCATGGTGGAAATGCATTTTGAATGATGAGGTATGATGACAGATGTTGATAAATAAAAAATTACCTCTTTGTGCTTGTTTTGTATACTTTAGTTTGGAAAATGAGTTATAAAAAAGGAAACTATGTTTCCTCCTCCGTGCAAAAAAATGATGTTGGTATGCTCTTTCATTGTGGGGATGCATACATGGCTTATAAAATTAGTTAATTTAATGTGAATTATATTCCTTTCTAATTTTAAATTGATACAATGTTGATAAGTGAAAATAGGATGCATTATGAGTTCAAGTTGCATTTTATCCCCAAGTTGCATTGCCATCCCGAGTTGCATTGCTAGCCTAAGTTGCATTGTGAGCCCAAGTTGCATTAAGAACTCAAGTTTCATTTCAAAAATGAGTTGCATTGCCAGAATGAGTTGCATTTCCAAAATGAGTTGCATTAGGAGCCCGAGTTACATTTTGAGGCTGATTTGCATTGTGAGCTTGAGTTGTATTTCAAGATCGAGTTGCATTATGTGCTTGAGTTTCATTCTAGCCTGAGTTGCATTGGAATCCTGAGTGGAATTGGGATCTTGAGTTGAATTGCTAATTATGCATTTAAAAAATTTAATGTGATTATCATATCATATTTACGAGAATTTTGACATGGATTCTAACTTATAACTACTACAGGGGAAGATGTTATTTGAATGTTGATGTGGGGGAATAAGTTAAAATAACTAAATTTTTTAAATTTCCCCTTGATCTAAAATCAATTTTGGAATGCTCTGTATACTCAGGTTTGAAAATAAATAGTAAATGTATGAAGGAAACTATGTTTCTCTTTAATGTGAGATCAAATGTTGGCTTGAACTTTGTTTTTTCCTCATATTTATGTATTGCAATTTGTTGGTTTGAATATATTCCTTCTCTATGAAGAGTGGTGGGTTGATGTTCATGTATTTCAAGCCAGCATAATTTTTAGCCTCGATCCATTGTAATGGATGTTGATACCCCATTCCCAAATCAACCACCTAGTAACATACTTGATGACAAGTATTTTGGCTTTTCCTGATGGTTCCTAGATTTGGCAAGTTTAGAACTATTAAATCTTTCCCCCTTATCACCTTTGCTCTATAGATGTTGATGATTGTAGTGATTATGTTGGTTCCACATTGGCATTCATATTTTTATGAGGAGGTGAAACCCTACTTCTATACATTATGCTTATGTCTAAGTTATTTGCTTTCTATTTGGGTTACAAAACATTGAGTGAAAGGGCCAAAGCATTTTGTATTTTCTCATGTTTGTGAGTTATTCTCAAAGAATGTTGTGGGCCCTGATTATACATTATTAGCATTTATGAAACTAAGTTTTATATGGCACATTTTATCCTTGCATCGAACTCTTTACGCTTGTGTGGGAATTATGAGATAAGGTGGGATCTATCTCCCCTTTCACTATGATGATTTTCTTTAGAAGTTTTCTCTAAATTTTGGTTATTAGTTCATTTAGGCTGAGTGTCATAGTTTTGGATGTTTTCTGATTAGACCACATATCTCCTAATGGCTTTCAAGTATATGTTAGATCGATGTGCACATGCAAATAATAGCTTGAAATAATATATTGGTTTAGGGTTTAGTAATTAGAGATGATGAGGGATAATGATAGATGATGATGGAGTGACTAGGTATGATGAGGAATAATGAGGAGCTGATTAGGGGTAATGATGGATGATTAGGGATAATGAGGGAATGATTAAGGATGATGGTTTGATTAGGGAGTGATTAAGGATGATGATGGAAATTGAAATATGATGAGGGAATGATTAGGGATGATCAAGAATGATGAGGGTGTTATTAAAGATAATGAGGGTCATTA
>JARHVA010001173.1:2235000-2247500 GCA_037957365.1 Torreya grandis | reverse complement strand
AGTGTTTTCTCCATTTCAAGTACAAATGGATTAGTAGAGAAGAACAATTCAAGTTTTTAGGCACCCCACTTTCCTTTTATAGTTATCCTATATAGCTTTAGCAATACGTAATTAACCATGCTGAAAATAAGGTTGAATATTAAGTTACCAAACCTCTAGATCCTTAGCAAAGAAATTCTAAGTTTGCACTAAATCTTGATGACTATCCATGTTTATTACTCTCCCTACTAGGCTCCCCTTAATGAGTCATATGATAAGTTAGTCAAAATTCTAAGGGATTTTTTCTATTCTAATACCAAACAAATGAGGTGATTCAATCATGTTACTTGAGACATTTGCTTCCTCCTTCATGATAAAAGAGATATGGGAATTATTTATATATATAGGCAAAGCACAACCTTATATGTGAAATGGATTGTTAGAGCCATCAGGGACAATGAATCCTAAAAAATATTGATAAGACATTATATATCCTTTGGATCATCTCATGGAAAACCTTGTTGGAAAAATATTGGCTTCCACACCCTTTTCATCATGCTAGCGCTAGTCAAATTGAAGGTTATTTTGTGGCCAAAAACATATACAAGGATTTCGAGGTGTGGAGCCCCATTTGAAATGGACTGGTGATGGTTTTTGCATTGGTTTATCTTTTAATGATCATACTATATGGTTGTCTCATATTATTACCAATACTAATGCTCTATTGGCAAAGTTACTTGGGATCATAGCTCTTAAGGTTCTTTAGGAAATGAATTCATACCATTTGAGAGTTGCTTTGCCAAGGATTGGACTCCTTAATTAGATTTGATGGCATAATATAATTTTAATAATGCAGACTTACCTTCTATTTTTAGCATTCAATAACTTATTGCAAATGTAATGTTAGACAATTTGGGCTTTCATCTGCTTAGAACGAGTGTTAAAAGAAGGTCTGGAGAGTTCGAGAAACATCATTGACATAAAGTTGGAGAAGGTTCCCATGCCTTCTTTATTTATTTATTTATTTTTTATTTGTGTTTGTGGGGATAAAATGATGCAATTGAAGGTTCCCAAGTGAGGCATTGAATTCAGTGTGTTTGGATAATGATTGAATAAAATATGCTAATCCAGGGGAGGAACACTTTAAAATATCTCAAGTGTATTTTCAAAAGTAATGGGTGTAATTGGTGGTTTCATATATACTTGATTTATTGGAATCAACTTCCATGACTGAGCGTTATATTTCTCACAATCCTCAAGAGACACGAGAGGGTAAGTGGTACATAAGAGAGCAAGTTTGATTTAATGTTGAGTTCTAATTTTTCCTTATAGATGATCATGTTTCTTTTTTTTAGTTTATATTGGGGAGATGTTTCTTGTACTATGGTTCAGGTTCTTTTTTTTGTTTAGTAATTTTAGAATGGATGACAGAGTGCTTTGGTCATTTTGTGGTGGGCATCATAGTAGCCATTCTAGGAATCTATCTCATAACAGATCCTCATACCAATGTGTTTCCCCTTCTGGGCACCAATAAGGGTGGCAACGACCGCCTCCTTCCCCTGTTGGCAAGACATTGGGGCACTCCTCCTCTTCCATGCCCAGAGGCTTAGGGCTTGCCCTTGGAGGCTATGTAGACATGCCAGATAAGTTTCCCAGACTGTCTTTAGCTATCTCTCCCATTTGAAAACACATAGATGATGATACAAACATTGACCAAGTTACTCACTGGGAGCTTGTTCCAGATGGCAATGATTTTCCAAGCTCAGACTAGGGTCTTGATGATATGGATCCTCCCTTTGTTGGCCTTGCTCTTGCTGCATAAAATTTATCTCTTTTTATGACTTTGTGATTTAGTTTCTTGTTTTTAGGGTTTGTCTAGGTGATACTTTGGTTTTGCTCCTAGGGTTTGCCTACTGTATTATGACATGCTCTCATACCAACTTTTTTTTTTGAATTATTTGTATATTTATATTTATTTAATATATGAATATATTTAATAAAAAAAATATGTATAAATTTTCACAATAAATATGTATATATATTATTAATCAATTATTATTGATTTTTTTAGAGTTTTGAGATGCATGTTTGAGTTTGGGTTTTTTAGAAATTAATGGTTAGTCTAATAATATTTATTTATTTTAATAGTTATAAGGTAAAGGGGTTCATTTAGCACATAAATATTTTAATTATTTGTTAGTATGGAGATGAATCATAATTCAATCCATTTTTTTAGGCTTTTCATTTTCCAACCACATTATTTATTAAGATTTTTTTTCATACATTAATGTCTTACAATTTAATTTAATTAATTAAATATTTAAAAACTTATTTTTGATTGAAAAGTGCATTTATATTAATAAAAAATAATATAATATAATGGTAGCCATATTAAAAAAAGGGTAAAAAGAGTCACACTTTAGAAATAAAATCACACCGAGCTAGAAAAGCCCTAGGGGACGAACAAGTCTAATAAAGAGTCAATAATGATCACACAAAAAAAAAGATCACATCAAACCATATTGAAAAGTGGTTAGTATAATAATATTTATTTATTGTAATAGTTATAAGGTAAAGGGGTTCATTTAGCACATAAATGTTTTAAATATTTGTTAGTAGGGAGAGGAATCATAATTTAATTCATTGTTTTGGGATTTTCACTTTCCGATCACATTCTTTATTAAGAATTTTTTTCATAAATTAATGTCTTACAATTTAATGTAATTAATTAAAATATTTAAAAACTTACATTTGATTGAAATGTGCATTTATATTAAAAAAAATTAATATAATATAATGATAGCCATATTAACAAAAGGGTAGAAAGAGTCACACCCCAAAAATAAAATCACACTGAATTAGAAAATCCTTAGGAAACGAACAAGTCTAATAAAGATTTAATAATGACCACACAAGAAAAAATATCACATAAAACCATATTAGCATAAATGTGTAACAACAAAAAATGAAGTATATAAAAACACAAGAACCCAAAAGTCATTAAGCAACAACAACAAACATGTTGGTTGGAGGGGGCGACGGAGAAGGAGGATCTTGCATATTTCCTCCTCAATGCCCTTACAATCTTTTTTTTTTTATTTTATATATTTGAAAAGTAACTATAAAAATATTATCATTACTAAATACAAACATTGGAAAAAAATATGTCATATGAAATAAAACATTTTTTCCAATTACTCGACTACACAACACTTCACTACTAGCATTTATAAATAGATTCCTGGGTTTGCAATCTATTCATATTATTCTTTCATCTTGATGATTTACAACAATTTTTTTAAAATTTAAACCTATTATGATAATTCAAACATATCTTTTATCGTGACATTGTAAATTCTTTAAATTACTATTATTATTATCATCATTACACTATAGTTAAAATTTTAGTTATAGATTGGTGGGGTTAATGTGGTAGGAAAACTATTGTAGAGGCATTTTACAATAACATATAATCACTCTTCAAAGTTTTAGCCATGATCTTTATGAATAATGATAATTTTAATGTTGTTTGTTTTTTATTTTTGATAATATTTACAAAATAAAGGGATTCATTTAGCACAAAAACACGTTAATCATTTGTTAGTAAGGTGAAGAATTGTAAATTTGATCTAGTGTTTTGGGATTCTCACCTTCTGGGATCTCTCCTTTTTAACAAAGCTTTTGACACATTAATTCCACATAATTTAATGTAATTGTTTAAAATATATGAAATCTTATTTTCACCTTCATATATTTCAAAAGTAACTATAATTTTTATGTTATTACCATTTTATGATATTACATATCTTTTAATTAAAATATTATTTTTAATCAAATCCTTGATTATTTAGTTTACTATTATCGGTACATAATAGTCAAAATAACCTCAATAAAAGTGGTACCACCCAAAATCGTACTAACAGTGCCAAACCCTTTCCCAGCTTTACCCCAACATAAAATGCTCAACCCATTATGGAGTCTACTAACTAATCCCACTAGGGAGATTGTTCACACCAAAGTTTAAATAGTTAAAACCAAGTTATTTATCACTCCCATGGATACTAATGTTCTTTACAATTCACATGTTTCTACCTAGCTAGTCTCATAAAAGATTACCCTTGATTCTTTATCTCTCCCCTCACATGTTTCTCCCTGCCAAGGAGTAGGTAAACACTCTATAGTCCTTGACGCCATAACTCTCTAGTGTGATATATTAGCATTCATCCTCGAGTGGATTTAGAAGATGAAGAATATGTGATGGAGTATGCAAATAAACAATTGTTTCAACTTCATGATTTTATGCATTCTTACAATGCAAATTTATTGTAAAATCTATATGAAGCCCTTGATAGATTTGATGCTAAATATATATCTCTTGACCCCTATAATCTATAGATTTATTTTCATGAATTTTTTTGGGCCTAATAGACTCAAATAAGAAGTATATTTTCTGATATTTTCAGAGTAAATTTACAAAAATGGACAATCTTTACCTTTAAAAAATTAAGGTGGTGAATTTCATTCTCTGTAGTGATAGTAAAGTTATCAGGGCAGATAACCTCATTCTATAAAGTAATAAAATTGTGGTCATGGAGATTTATTACATTCATTTATCCAATATGGTGACCACACTATGTGGACTTAGGTTCTGACCCCAAGAATCGTGTCATTTGGGTGCTTTCAAATATTGATAATGGCTCTTTCGACATCATTAATGTGTAGCCTTAAATGATGCTTATTGAAGGGAATATTTATGGTGGTATATATCTAATAAACTCATATATTCCCATTGGGTCATTTTTGGTGACTTTAATATGATAGAGTATCCCATTAACAGGGTTTTGCCATCTACCTATGTGTTGGATAGTTAGTGCAAGGGAAACATGGATTTTTATGTGCAATAAATTTGGGTTTTATGATCTTAATTTCACATGCCATACCACATCTACAATTCTATATACTTGGTGTCATATCTGAAGCAAATATGGTTTTATGCTTAAGCATCTTGATCGGGCTATGATTTCTTCCCAGTTGTACTTCTCCTTCAACAATGTGTTTTCATTGTCAGTTGAAGCAATAAAAAATTTGGTCATTTTGAACCACTCACCAATCCACATTCACATCACTTAGAAATTAAAATGAGTCAAAATTAAAAATATAACATAATTATTTCCAAATACTACACTTTTTAAACATGGGCACACCATCATCCACATTCATAAATTATGGAACATTGTTCTTTGGCCATCTTTGTAGGTATGTTAGATCAATGTGGGGATCTAATGAAGTCATGTTTATCACTTGGTTTATCCAAATTTATGGCCACCAACAAGTAAATATAAGGTTATTCTCCTATTCCACCACATGTTATGAGTTGATTCCTTTAGTGGCAGTGTTGGACCAAACGCCTTTCCAAGACCCCCTACAACTACAAGTGAAAGATCTTAGGTAATGCATTAGAATTGTAGACTAGTATAATTCTAGAGGGCCTCAAATATGATCCCATATGAATTGGATAAATGTGGGTGATATGGTCTCCAAGATTTTTTTTCATATGCTAAGAGCCCAACATACAAGTCTCAATGGATAAAAGCAATTCAGGATGCTAGCCAACACCTTATTAAAGAATTATATATTATCCATGTCTTTGTGTGCCATATTGGTAAGTTTGCAAAGCCTAGGAGCCATCCTTTGAATTACAAGAAGCCCTTGCCCAATGCCTCTCTATTGTTCCTTGCAAGTTAACTCACACTTAGAGTGTCACTTGTGACAAGATGCTATCCATTTAGGACCTTCAAGAAGTTTCCATGCAAATGGCTAATGATAAAAATCCTGAATGTGATGGATTTACTTGTGAATTTTACAAGAAATATGGAATATCATTTGGATAGACCTATATTAGGTCCATATTTAAGATTTTAATACCCAATCCTTGTGATATTCATTCAAAGTAGATACATATTAGCTAATATAATAGTTTTTTGGGAGGGTATGGAATGGGATTGAAGGTCCAACTAAAAATCTATGTTCATCAAAATTGATTTTGAGAAATCCTATGACCATATAGAATGTCTGTTCATCTTGGTTATGTAAGATGCCCTTGGATTTGTCCCTAGCTTTTAAAATTATGTTCACATGCTTTTTACAGATGCTTTAACCTTTTTTTAATAAATGGCATCAGTTCCAACCAATTTTTCCTCTTTGGATCCATTCGATAAGGTTTTCCATTAACATTGGTTTTGTATGCGATTATTAATGAATGATTTAGATACATTTTGTCCAATTATCAATCCTAAGGTTTTGTTTATGGAATTTATCTCCATACTAAGGATCCCTTTTAATTCCTTAATTGACACTTCATGGATGACTGCTTTATTAGTTTTATTGAGGATGAAATGTATGTTGCTAATGTTATGCAAGGTCTTGATATGTTATTACACGCCTCTAGATCTTATATTCAATGGAAAAATACATAGTGTTATAGACAATCCTTCCTCCTCCATGATAAAACACAGAGTAACTATGTAGAATATCAATATGCATGAAACTAAAAAATTGCATGAAATCAATCTTTTTTGGTGATTTTACTTGAATGAATAAAACATTACATAAGAGTATTTAAATAAATATCAACTACAAATTAGAGTTAACATGTATAGTTACAAAAATTAAATAAATCAAAAGATACCTAAAACTAACTGACCCAATCAAATTCCTGAGCCATATCTTGTTTTTAAATATGCCCTACCTAAATACACGAGCCATATATTGATCTTTAATATGCCCTACCTACCTTATTATACTTGAGTATGCCTTACCTACCTATCCTCCTTAACCTACCTACTTGAGTATTTCCTACTTACTTGAGCTATTTACTAGAATAAGCCCTACCTAATTGAGTATGTCTTACCTAATTTAATACTCAAGCCATATCTTGATCATGAAGACTTTTATCTAATCCTGGACATATCTATCCTACTTGAACCATATCTTGAAAGGATGGGGCATTATCATGCTTTAAAATTAATAGAGGGGTCATTATTGGATCAAAGGATGAAGGAGAGAAGGCATTATCAGTGGATGCTTGAAAATTAGGGGAGGGGTATTATCATTATATAGAGAAAGGAGAGGGGGAATTTACTGATACATATCATGAAAGGACAAGGGAATTCTCATTGATTCAGAGAGAGGAGTGACTAGGGATGATCAAGAAAAATGCTTAAAGGTTAATTCCTAATAATTTGTTGGAATTTCAATCAATGGATCTATCAACATACATAAATGATTGCCATGTAGCATGAAACCTATAACATACATTTAGTCATGATATGGTTAGTCATACATGAAATATACTATGTATCTATTACTACATGTATGTATGCAGTCACTCATGTATGAAATCTAGTTTTAGTCATGATACGATAACTTATACCAGACATGAATGTATCTAATCACCCTAGTACACTCCATTCAAAATAGAATGAATTAAAACACCATTCAAAAGTCATACTAAAAAGATAACATTTACTTTGAAACAAATGTTAGATAGATGGGTTAATCCATGCACGCTTTAATTTTAATCTCAATCATTAGTCTAAAGTCACATAAAAATAAAGTCATCTTCTAGCATTCCAAATTCACATAGGACACTACCACTACCATAACCCAAACCTCTAACACTATGATTTATGGTGGAGGGGAATGATTTCAAACCCTATTTTATTAGGTTCATATCAAAATCACTCATGTCACTATCTCTCTCTCCATAAACCATATGGAGATAAGGGGTCAATCACATTAATCATCATTCATCATCATAATCACTCCCTCATTATTCGTCATCATACTTAATCACTCTCTCATCAACCATCATCATCCTCATCATCCCTCATTATCCATCATGATATTTTCATTGGTCCTCATCATCATTCATCATCCCTAGTCACTCCCTCATTAGCCCTCATGATACCTCATGATCCATAATCACTCCCTCATCATCCCTCATTATCACTACTTGCTCCCTCATGGACCCTCATCATCCTAATCATACCTAGTCACTCCCACATCATACCCCATCATCCATAATAATCCATAAGCACTCCCTCAATGGACTCATTATTCCTAATCACACCTTCATCTATGCTTATCATCCCTAATCATCACTAATCACCCCATCATCATCAATAATCACCCATAATCATTCCTTCATCATCCCTTATTACCCCTAATCATCCCTAATCACTACCTCATTGAACTTGATCACCCATCATTATTCCTAATCACTCACCCATCAACCCTCATCATCCCTAGTCATTCCCTCATTGGCCCTCATTGTCCCTCACTGTACCTAATCACTCCATTAGTTGTCATCATACCTCATTTTTTATAATCAATCCATCATCAAGCCTCATCATCCATACTCACTCTCTCATAATACTTAATCATTCCTCATTATTCCTCATCATCCCTAGTCATTTCCTCATTGGTGCTCATTATCCCTAATCACACCATCAGAAACCCTCAATGACCCTCATCATCCATAATCACTCTCTCATCATCCATCATCATCCCTCATCACACTTTCATCATCCCTCATTGTCCCTCACCATCCCTAATAACTCCCTCATATTCCCTCATCATCCCTCATCCCTAGTCACTTTTTTTAATCATCATCCCTCATCATCCATAATCACTCCCTCATTTTCCTTCATCATACCTGATCACTCCCTCATCAACACTTATCATTTCTTATTATTCCTCACTAATGTTAAATTGATATGATGTTGATAAGTGAAAACGTGATGCATTATGAGCTCAAGTTACATTTTATCTGTGAGTTACGTTCCTATCCTAAGTTTCATTGTTACCACACAAGTTATATTGTGAACCCAAGTTGCATTGCCAAAATGAGTTACATTACTAGAATGAGTTGCATTGGGAACCCAAGTTGTATTTAAACCCTAATTTACATTATGATCCCAAGTTGCATTTTGAGCTTGAGTTGCATTACGTTCCCATTTTGCATTACTTTCTCAAGTTACATTGGAAGCTTGAGTTTCATTGGAAGCCCAAGTGGCATTGGGATCCTAAATTGAATTGCTAATGATGCATTTAAAAAAATTAACATGATTATCATAGGATCCTTATGAGAATTGTGACATGGATTCTAACTTATAACTACTATGGGAGGAGATGTTTTTTGAATGTCAATGTGGGAAAACAAGTTAAAAAAATTGAAACTTTGTAATTCCCCATTGATTTTAATCAATGTTAGAATGATCTATATACTCAGGGTCAAAAATAAATAGTAAATTTATTAAGGAAACTATGTTTCCTCCTTCATGTGAGATCAAACGTTGGCTTGAAATTTTTATCTTCCTCATATTTATGTATTGTGGTTTGTTGGTTTGGATATATTATTGTTTTATGAAGAGTGGTGGGTTGATGTTTGTGTATTATCTTTTCTTTATGGTTCCTAGATTCGACAAATTCAAAACTATTAGATCTCACCCCCTTATCACCTCTACTCTACAGATGTTGATGAGTGTAGTGCTTATGCCAATTCGTCATTGGTATTAATATTTTAATGAGGAGGAGCTGAAACTTTACTTTTATATATTATGCATATGGTTAGGTTATTTCCTTTCTATTTGGGTTACAAACATTGAGTTAAAGGTCCAACTCATTTTGGCTCTTCTCATGCTTGTGAGTTATTCTCAAAGAATGTTATGGGACATGAGTATACATTATTAGCATTTGTGCCACTGAATTTTTTAGTAGAGTGTGTTCTAGTCCAATATCTAGTATAAATTATATTAGAGTGAACATTATCTTATTCAAATGAATCTTGAATGGTATTTAGATTTTTTTTTTGAATGGAGTGTACTAGGGTCATTATCCTCATTCATGTTTGAAAGATTAGGTAGGGCCATGATGGATTAATCTAGGGACATTGTCATATGATTTCCATGGTGTAAATGTATTTTGAATGATGAGGTATGATGACAGACACTGATAAATCAAAAATTACCTCTTTGTGCTTGTTTTGTATACACTAGCTTGGAAAATGAGTTATAACAAAGGAAACTATGTTTCCTCCTCCATGCAAAAAAAATGAGGTTGGTATGCTCTTTCAATGTGGGGATGCATACATGGCTTATAAAATTAGCTAATTTTATGTGAATTATATTCCTTTCTAATTTTAAATTGATATAGTGTTGATAAGTGAAAATAGGATGCATTATGAGTTCAAGTTGCATTTTATCCCCAAATTGCATTGCCATCTAGAGTTGCATTTCTAGCCTAAGTTGCATTGTGAGCCCAAGTTGAATTAAGAACTCATGTTTCATTTCAAAAATGAGTTGCATTGTCAGAATGAGTTGCATTTCCAAAATGAGTTACATTGGGAGCCCGAGTTACATTTAGAGGTTGATTTGCATTGCGAGCCTGAGTTGTATTTCAAGATCGAGTTGCATTATGTGCTTGAGTTTCATTCTAGCCTAAGTTGCATTGGAATCCTGAGTGGAATTGGGATCTCAAGTTGAATTTCTAATTATGCATTTAAAAAAATTAATGTGATTATCATAGCATCTTTATGATAATTTTGATATGGATTCTAACTTATAAATACTATAGGGGAAGATGTTATTTGAATTTTGATGTGGGGAAATAAGTTTAAATAACTAAAAAATTGGAATTCCCCCTTGATCTAAAATCAATTTTGGAATGCTCTTTATACTCAGGTTTGAAAATAAATAGTAACTATATGAAGGAAACTATGTTTCTCTTTAATGTGAGATCAAACATTGGCTTGAACTTTGTTTTTTCCTCATATTTATGTATTATGGTTTGTTGGTTTGAATATCTTACTTCTCTATGAAGAGTGGTGGGTTGATGTTTATGTATTTCAAGCCAACATAAGTTTTAGCCTTGATCCATTATAAGGGATGTCGATACCCCATTCCCAAATCACCCACCTAGTAACATACTTGATGACAAGTATTTTGGCTTTTGCTGATGGTTTCCAAATTTGACAAGTTCATACTATTGGATCTTTCCCCCTTATCACCTCTACTATATAGATGTTGATGATTGTAGTGATTATGTTGGTTCCTCATTGGTATTCATATTTTGATGAGGAGGTGAAACCCTAATTCTAGACATTATGCTTATGTCTAAGTTATTTGCTTGCTATTTGGGTTATAAACATTAAGTGAAACAACCAAAGCATTTTGGATCTTCTCATTTTTGTGAGTTATTATAAAATAATTTTGTGGGACCTGATTATACATTATTAGCATTTATGACATTGAATTTTATATGGCACAATTTATTCTTACATTGAAATCTTTACGCTTGTGTGGGAATTATGATGTAAGGTGGGATCTATCTCCCCTTATACTAAAATGATTTTCTTCAAAAGTTTTCTCTAAAACTTGGTTGTTAGTTCATTTAAGTTGAGTGTGACTATTTTGGATGTTGTCTGATTAGACCACATATCTCATAATGGTTTCCAAGTATATGCCAGATCGATGTGCACAAGAAAATAATGGCTTGAAATTTTGGATTGGTTTAGGGTTTATTAATTAGGGATGATGAGGGATAATTATAGATGATGATGGAGTGACTAGGTATGATGAGGAATTAATAGGGGTAATGCGGGATGATTAAGGATGATGAGGGAATGATTAAGGATGATGAGGGATGATGGTTTGATTAGGGATGATGATGGAAAATGAAGGATGATGAGGGAATGATTAGGGATGATCAAGAATGGTGAGTTTTTATGAGGTTGTTATTAGAGATAATGAAGGTCATTAAGGGATTGACTAGATATGATTATAGATGATGAGGGTGTGATTAGGAATGATGAGGGAAGGACTAAGGATGACAATGGATGATGAGATATGATTATGGAGTGATTAGGGATGATGAGGGATGATAAGGATCAATGAATGAATGACTAAGGATGATGAGGGGCAATGAGGGTTGATGAAGGAGTGATTAGGTATCATGAGGGTCAATGAGGGTGTGATTATGGATAATGATTAACATTAATCAAGTGATTAGGGATGATAAGAGATCATGAGGGACAATGATGGAGTGATTATAAATGATGAGGGAGTGACTAAGGATGATTAAGAAGTGGTTAGAGATGATGAGGGATGATGAGAGTTGATGATGGAGTGATTAGGGATGATGAGGGGAAATGAGGGATGATCATGGATTGATTAGGGATGATGAGTGTTAATGAGGGTCTGATTAGGGAAAATGAGGGCCATTGAGGGAGTCATTAGGAATGATTAATGATGATGATGATGGAGGATTAGGGACTAATTAGGGAGGATAATGGAGTGATCTAATTCCAATCTCACTCATGCTTCAATTCCAATATTTACGCTAATTTTCCCTCATCATCCCTAATGAACCCTCATCATCCCTAATGATAAAATTTATTCAATGCCATATTTTAGTGAGATTCTAGCTAGTGATAGTGGGAATAACTCCCTGATCAATCCTCA